>PVJO010019573.1:0-33939 GCA_004026905.1 Hystrix cristata
GGAGTTCCAGATAAGCTGATGTCCTTCCTTCCAGCCCAAAGGCCAGCAGGCTGGAGATCTAGGAGAGCTGATGATGTTTCAATCTGGATGCAAAGGCAGGAGCAAACCAGTGTCCCAGCTCGAAGGCCGCCAGGCAGGAAGACGCTCGCCTTTGCGGAGGGTCCCCCTTTCTGTTCTATTCAGGCCTTCGACTGACTGCGTGGGGCCCACCCACATTAGAAGGGACGATCTGCTTTACTCAGTCTCCTGATTCAAATGGGTCATCTCAGCCAGAAGCACCCTAACGAAGACACTTGGAGTAAAATTTGACCAAATGTCTGGACACTCCGTGGCCTTGTCAAGTGGACATAAAAAGAACTACCATAGGGGGAGACAGACAAGGGCGAGCATCATAAAAGATAACTAAATTATACCCAGCATGTTAGGTGTTAAAAGTGATGAGGGGAAAAATAGTGCCAAGTGATGAAGATTCGAAACAGACATGAAGGGTGGGTTTCAATTTAAAATAGGCCGGACGTTAAGTCTCACTGAAAAGGTAACCTCTGAATAAATCCTTGGCAGCGGCATTAACCACGTGGACCCCGGAGACAGGAAACAGCCACTGCAAAGATGCTATGGCTACCGTGTGTCTCCAGCCAGTGTTCAAGGAGCAGCAAATATGCCGGGTGTGGTGGTACACCCTTGTGATGCCAGCACTCAGGAGGCTGAGGCAGGAGGATTGCCACGAGTTCCAGGCCAGCCTGGACCATGTAGTGACTCCAAGGTCAGCCTGGACTACATAGTGAAACTCTGCCTCAAAAAACAAAAAACAAAACAGGAAGAGGAAGCAGCCCATGCAGCTGGCCCGGAGGGAGTAAGGGGATTAAGAGGACAGTGACCATGTACGGGGCCGGTGGTGATGTGCCAGGAGTATGGGCACAGTTGGAAAGGCTGCTGAAAGGACGCTGGCTTTTATCCTGAACGAAATGGAAACCACCTCGGAGTGCTCAGCAGAAGAGTGACGTGCTGTGGCTTGTCCTTTACAAGACTGGCTTTGGCTGCTGTCTTGAGCACAGACTGCCGGGGGGGGTAGAAGAAGGAAGGTCACACCCAGAGGAGGCACGAAGAGATCTGGGGCCGGAGTGGGCGTAGCGGAGAGGGAGAGAAGGAGATTGCAGCTTGGGTGTGGGGTACCAGGTAACTGAGCATCAGGCACGACCCCTCAACTTCCGCCCCACACAGCTAGGAGGACGCGGTCGCATTAGCAAAGAGGCAATGGCAGGAGGAGTAGGGTGTAGCAGGAAGACCAGCAGACCGGATGAGACACTGTTAGTCCACCCAAACCAGAGTGGTATTTGACGAAATGTCTGGACATTCTGGCCCATTCGAGTGGGTATATGAAATGAACCATTATAGGAGAAGATAGAGAAAAATAATCATAATAACTAAATTATATAACATGTTAGCTGAGAAAAGCAATGAGGGAGGCACAATTCACCGATATCATCTGCA
This sequence comes from Hystrix cristata, assembly GCA_004026905.1. Classification (NCBI taxonomy): domain Eukaryota; kingdom Metazoa; phylum Chordata; class Mammalia; order Rodentia; family Hystricidae; genus Hystrix; species Hystrix cristata. The sequence continues at coordinate 1,492 of PVJO010019573.1, forward strand.
ATGGTACTGTCAATGACCTTGACCTGCCCCCCGCACATCCCACCCCAGTCTCTGGCTTCCACCCTTCAGCCTGCCTTGCTTGGGAGCAGATTCTCACATTTCAGTTCAGGACGTCCAGGGTATGAAAGTGTGTATGTCCCCATCTTAGCACCATCCGGTTCCCACTCTATTCAGGGTATAAATGTGCCGTAGTGTACGCTCCTGTGCTCAGTACAGTTCAGTTCCACGTTAGTCCAACGCAGTGTATAAATGGGCCACATGCTCCTGTGCTCAGTACATGCCCGCTCCAATTCAGGACAACACGGTGTATGAATGGTCTGTCTCTCACATGCAACGATGGCGCTTCGGGCCGCAGCCAGCCAGAGCTGAGCACCACGTGGTTTCTCTCCTGGGAATGTCGTGTGTTGGGTCCTCCACTGTGGCCGGCAGGCGAGTTTGTGGGACAGCTAGCATGGATTACAGGGACTGTCTGTGGTTGGCAGCATATTGACTTTTGTTAATTTCCTGGGTCAATTACTCATTATATCTTGAAGCCAGTGGGCGCATAAAGAGATCAAATCTTTGAACTTGCCTTCGATATTTAAACTAGTTGAAGTAATGAAGAAGGAAGACAGCTGCACCATTTGAGGTGGTTGATGTGGTATATACAAACCGCATCACATATGTGTTGCTGGTGCTTGCACTTTTCAACTAAACACGTTTGCCATGTAACGGGACAGAACCAATGGATGAGTGCATGCAAACGAATGTTGAAGCAATAAATAAGAAAGAGGCTCCAAGAAGTCTGTATGATCTAAGCAGCAGAAATGCAACATACCTGCCCAAGATGGCACACTCCTCCTGCACCTGACAACCAGAAACAACCCTCATTCATTTCCAAAGTGCCCTTCCTGAGGGTGGCAACACCCCTGTAAAGAACTCCAGATCTGGCTAAATAAACGGTGTCACTATCACGCCTGATCTACCAGACTGCGAACCCCACGACGTCCATCTGTTTGGTTCACTAGTTTTCCCAGTCCCTGGCCAAGGGGCTGGCAAATAGCAGAATCTCAGCCAGTGTTGGTAAGTTAGACAATGAATGCAAAACTCTCTCTAGGAAAGGTCAAGGCAATAGATCTCAAGGCGTTAATTTGAGCAGAGATGCGCGTGAAAGATTTTAGTAAAAACTGTTCTCCTGGTGATGGTAGGTGATGTCAGACAAGGCAGGCTGTGAAACGTTAAGTCATTTGACAGTCACTCAGGTGCCACATAGCATTCTGGGGACTTCACACTCACTGCCAACCTGTTGAAAATAGTACTGAACAGCAAGAACTGTGTTGCTGATTTTCTTTAAAGGCAGTTTTTCTTGTGGATCACTGCAGCCTCACTTCCACGAATTCTGGGATGAGTATGTGTTTCTAGACTTTCTGGTGAAGGTGTTTCCCTGTGTTTGTAGGATTGGGCCATGGGCAGAAGATGTGTGTCAAGCATCAGCGGCACAATGAGCCGAAAGCTCCAGACCCTCTGGGCACTGGGCACAGCATGGTGAACTTGCCACATGCCATGGGCACCCGAGTCGGTCCTGAACTGCAGTACTGACTCTGCCCCTTGACCGAGAGAGTAATTCCTACTTCATGGAAGAGACGTGAAGCAACAAAATGCTCTATGTTCACGAGTCACCTTCCTTCTTGGACTTCTGGACGGTATAATTCAAGGGCAAGTGTGCCAACCCAGCACACAAACTTCGATAACAACAGAATTAGCACAGTTTTCTACTATTTCGGATGCTACCACAGGAGCCACAGAGGGTGGGTGGGTGAGGACACTGGTCTGAGGGTGGGTGGGGTCAGGGGGAGCGATCAGAGGGGCCGTATCTGCTCATTCTGTAGGAATGAGAGGAAATCCGAGGGGAAAGCCTTCCGGGTGGAGAGAACGGTGCAGAAACATGCATCAGAGTGCCACATCCGGGTCTGCTCAGGAAGCAGCAGATTTCCCTGAATGTCATGGGCTGAGAAGCGCAGGGGGCTCCAGGGGGACAAGGCTGCCATGCCAGGCAGGGACCTGTCTTGGGAGCCCTACCTATGATGCTGAGGAATGTGGAACTCAGTAAGGAGCCCAGCAAGGACTTTAAGCAGAGCAGTGGCCTGGCCAGAAGTTTAGCATGTCAGCCTGGTGGCGGGGGGAGACTGAGCAGCGGACAGCCCAGGTCAGAAACACAGGTCAGTTTCAGGGCATCTGTCAGGGGCTTGCTAGGGAACAGAGGAAGGCGATGGTAAGGGGGAATGGGTGACAGGGAGAAGGGACAGATCCGAGAGGCACCACCCATGTTATTCATAATAGCTAAATTTTGAAATCAGCCTATATGCCCATCAAAAGAAAAATGGATAAAGGAAATGTGGTATTTACAGACAGTGGAGTACTACTCAGCCACAAAGAAGGATAAATATGAGTTGACTATGGGAAACTGGAGACCACAATCATAAGTGGCATAACTCAGACCCAGAAGGTTAAATATTGGATGGTTTCTCTTATACGAGAATCCCCAAACAGAAATAATTTAAAGAGCAAAATAAAAGAGAGATGATACGAAACGGGAGGTAGACTTGGTGGAGGTGGGAAGGGGACCTGAAGAAGGCAGAGACAGGAGGATGGGGAGGGGAAGGGAAAGGAAAATCGAGATGTGATTAGATTAGGTATCGATTCCCCCAGATGAATGCGATTATTTTGATCACAAATAAATATTGTTAAAAAATAAAAAAAGAGGCAGAGCTTCCTGTAAGTGTGAGGAGGACAGACGCTGCCTCTTTTCGGTTCCATCTTCAGCCCGGGGCACACGGGAGGCTCTGGAAAATCAAGCACTGAGTGCATGAATGAGAAGAGGGTTGAAAGCACGGCAGACGGGGCGGGGGAGGGCTCCACGGTGCTGTGTTCACAGATTGCTACTGAAGTCTGCAGCTGCCTCTGTCCATGAAAGCCGAACCAGGACAATGGGCAGCACCCGAGGTCGCTCAGCCTGCAGGCGGAGGGGCCGTGGGATGCGTGGCATGAGGTCTCGTGGGACCCTGGATGTCCACAGGACATGGAAAGAGGCATCCAACCCATCTTAACTGGATCTTAAGGGGGAGAGTGATCAGCCAGCCTTTGGCTTATTGTCACAGAGGAGGTGAGAAGAGCCTTCTTTATTTTTGATTGTTTGAGATAGGGTCTTGCTATGTAGTTCATGCTGGCCTTGAACTCGTGGTAATCCTCCTGCCTCAGCTTCCCAAGTGCTGGGATTACAGGTGTGCACCACTACATCTGGCTCAAAACCTCTTTAGATCCCCAGCCTTGCATGCTCTCACGCAATGGTATTTGGAAGTCGATTTATAAGGAATGCTCTTAGTTTTTTCATGATATTCTAGCCACGCTTAAGTCTTGAGTGTTTATCTCTGCTATTCCCTTGAAAATAATTAAATTGAGTTTAAATTATCAAAACTCACAACTTCTTGGAGATTTATTTCCTGTTGTTTTGTAGAATTTTCCTATTTTATTTAATTTTTTTTTAAGAACACCCTTCCACAAACACGGGAGACTGCTGTGTAAAAGGCACATTAGACTTAGAAACCGGCATGACGAGGTTCACTCATTCGCCCCGTGAACCTTACAGTGCACTGACCCTGGGGACACAAGGTCCCTTCCTTCCTCCCTCACCTGCTCGCCCTCGGAAGCCTCCCCACTCCATGGTGGCCTGGCAAAGGCTGCCCATGACAAGCATCTGAGGGCCGCTTCCGTGGACGTTCTTCCCAGTCTCTGGTTTCTGACAAAGAGGGGAAAGAGTACTGGAAACAAGGAAGAGAGTCAGCCTGGGGGACCTGGCTGGCATTTAGATTCTCCTGTTAAAATGCACAAACGTTTGGGAACGAGTGACCTTATTAGTAATCACTAACTCCTTCAGTTATCAGTGAGCCCTTTCTCGGGGTCAGTGGAAAGCAGCCCAGTTCGGTAAAGGGGTGGACAGGGACGAGGGTGAGAGGGCGGGAGATGGGTGCTTGTGTGGAGGCCAAGGGTGCAGACAGTGTGAGTTTGAAAGCTGCCATCCCCACTGTGTCTCAAGGCTGGCTCTGGACCTGATTCTCAGAACCCCTGGACCCAATTCTCTTGCCTCTTGCTGCGATGTCTCTGGCTAGCCAGCCTGGCTGGGAGGAGCTGGGCGGCACCAGTAACCAGAGGCCTGTGCCTTGGACTGCAAAGAGCCGAGGTGATCACTGCCGGTCTCTGGCAAGTTCTGTAATTGAACATCTGTGGGCTTTGATCTCTCCATCTGTACATGGAGTATAGCGTTACTGCCCACGACATTGTGAAAATTAACTAACAGGTGATAAGAGAATTTTGAGATCTTTGAATTAAAAAGGCTCTCACAAATTTTCACATAAAATACCATCAGTATTTGTACCATTTATATTAGAACTTGGGGGAAAAAAAATCCCTTAGGACTGAGAATCTATTTATTTTACCATTTCTATTTACCATTTTATTTATCTCAAGTTCTCTCCCAGCTGAGTAGAGAAAGTGGACAACGATAGCATCTGAGTTTTGTATTTTGGATTCATTTCAGAGAATGTTCATCTTACACCAGTAAAAGATGACTTCCAAAGACAGAGAAAGGAAACTGTATTTGGTTAGGAACAGTCTGTAGCCAGAGAAGTAATGGGATGTGGGGCTAAAGAAATGAAACAACCCATCCTTCATCTGAACTAGAAATGGCTCCAGGTGTCCACGGGCAGGTGCTGATTGCTCTCCAAACCACTTTCTCTACTGGGGTCTCTAAGGAAACAAGGCAAATCTACCAGGCAGATTTCCCGGTCGGTCCCGCACGCACAGACTGGTTCCCCGTAAACAAGGCCTGCAGACTCCACTGACTTGGTGGGCATGCTCAGCCCATACGTATTCACCTTACCTTTTCAATTTGTCAGTCACCCAGGAAATGTGTTAGAGAGAGATGAAAGGTGAGGTGTTTACAAACTGGCAGTGAAATGTGATATTTATCCTGTTAGCTGAAATGAGCCGGACAGATGTTTTTTTTGTTAAAATTAAAACTGCGAGCCCTATCACATTACGGCCGCCGATGTCGCCAGATGCACAGCGGAGGCCTGACAAAGAGGCACCGTGTGGTCATTTGAGCCAGGCAGTGGCTTCCAACAGTTCATTACTGGTAGCTCATTAGGAGGCCTTGGCCGAGACGGGGCCCACCCCAGCATCTAACACACAGAAGTAGACTCCTGAAATTGGTTCAGAAATTATTCTTTTCAATCTCTCCCTGCTCACATTCTTACCAGCAGAGAAGAGCTTTGGGGGGAAAGAAAAAGAAAGGAATCAGTCATTTTTCATTTTGGTCTGTAAATATGGTTCTTGTTTCAGGCTAGCAGACTACACAAGCTTCCAAGGACACGAGCTTGGGAATGGATCTTCTCCATGATGCTCCCCACAGTTCCAAGTAGGAGTAGTCAGAAGACACGCAGGAGAGACTCGAGAAGCCTATTTTCTGGGGCAAGCGCCTCTAGATTCCCCCCCCAGGTGTAATTACCCCCACCCCGGGTGCTCCTGTACGTTGTTTACGAGTTGGCTTGTTTTTCTTATTGTACAATGAGCTGGGATTTCCTGGTCGGAGAATAATATTGCCAGCAATATCAAAGAGTGAAAACCGCTAACCTGCCCTCATGGTGGGGCTTCTGCAGGGCTCTGTGTGTGGCAGCCAGAGGTGGGCGTGTGACCACGCTCGTTCTCAAGGTCCTGGGGTTCCATGAAGGTAGCAGCACCCACATTTTCATACCTTTCCTTTATGAGCTGATGTGCGGTTCTTTTGCACGGTGTCTAAGCCCGACACTCTCGCTGTGACAGTACGCCCAGCCCAGCTGTAGCCACTGTTGTCCCCATATGTGTACCCTGCAGAGCTGGCCCACTCTGGTTCTGTCTCCCCAGAGTGTGGCCAGGTTCACACCAGCAGTGTCTGTCCCTCACCTGTGCAAGTGTTCTGTGTGTGTGACATTTTAGGAAGTCACAAAGATTTTTGTGAGACTGACCAAAACACAAGAAAAGAATGAACGAAGAATGCTGGATGCTATTTATGCCATGTACGCTGGACTCCTAAGGAGCGATTTTTCTATCTTCCTTTTTTTTTTACAGTAATGGGGATCAAAACTGGAGTCTCTGTACTGAGCTTGTCCCCAGCCCTTTCTTTATAGTCTATTTTGAGACAGGGTCTCACGGAGATGCTAAGTTACCCAGGCTGGGCTCAAACTTGTGATCCTCCTGCCTCAGCCTCTCTGAGCACTGAGATTAGAGGTGTGCACCACTGCGCTTGGCCCCGAGGAAGAATTATGCAGGTGGTCACATCTCTTGTAGAACCATCTATAAAATTATCTGAAATTAAGAAAACAAGATGAGCAAACATAATGTGATATATTTCCTAAACAGTAAACTAGTCACACAAATTTCCACCAGTGGACAGCCTGAGTCACTAACGGAAGGAGAATCAGCTAAGGCCAACAGCTTCCAAAGTGACTGAGAATAAGCAATGATGGCCACAGAGGAACACGTGGTGACATGAGCCATGACATGTTAGGATGACTGGCCCAAACTGTGGCTGCCATACCCAGACAAAGATGTCAGAACATCACCCCACAGCCTGGTGTTATGGATTGAACTGTGCACCTGCCAATTCACAGACTGGAGTCCGAACCAGAAGGATCTCAGAATGTGACCTTGCTTGGAAATAGTGTCAATGAATATGTAATTAGTCAAGATAAGATCACACTGGCCTTGGGAGTCTGATCCTGTTCTACTGGCACCATGGTTTGAAAGTTTGTCCCTTCCCAAATTCATGCTGCAGTGTGATTACTGCTATCATAAACCAGGGCTAAGAGATGGACTCTTTGAGAGGTGATTCAGCTGTGGTGGCTCCACCCTCATGAAGAGATTGATGCCATCGTCGTGGGAATGGGTTTCTTATAAACGGACAAGGCTGGCTCCCTTTTGCTTTTCTTGACCCTGTGACTGGTGCCTTTCATCATGTCACACTGAAGTAAGAAGGCCCTTGCCAGGTGCTGGCCCTCCAGGACTGGGAGAAGGCAATCGCTCTTCACTATAACCTACCTGTTCTCTGCGATTCTCTTACAGCAGCATAGATGGACTAAGACAATCTCATCCTCATAAAAGAGGGGAAATGTGAATACAGAGACCTGCATACACAGAGCTCAGTGTGCTGTGTTTATAAACCAAGGAACACTGGATTTCCAGCAAAGCACCAAAATCCAGGAGACAGGCCTAGAACAGAGCATTCCTTGGCATTCTTCAAGGGCTTGTGGCCCATGCACACCTTGATTTCAGACTTCCAGCTTCCAGATCTGTGAGAAAGTAGATTTTTGTTGTGTAAGCTACTCAGTCCACAATACCTTGTTACAGTACTCCTGACAAATGAATATATCTAGAAAGCAGAATAAATAACTTGGAACTTTGAAGGACAAGAATACCAATGGAGTCAGGAAAAGACTGTGATAGTATAAAATCCAGGACAGAGATGCCAGAAAAGTTCCTGAGCTGAAGTCTGGCTTGGATATCAGGAGATGCCTGAGAAACGTCAGGGGTGGGTGACTTCCCAGGCCCCAATTTCCTTCCAAGGCACACTTCTCTATCACCTTGAAAATAAAATGCAAAAAAGATTTAAATATACAAAAATGAAAGTTAGTACTTAATGATATAATGATAATGATTTAATTAGATTTCTCTCCTAAAACTTTGGAGAAGAAGAAGACTGGGTAGAGAAGCTAAGACAAGGCCGAGAGATAGCACTTGCCCGTGACCACTGTGCCCTTCAAGGGCAGAGGACATGATGTGAAACCTCTAAACCGATCAATTAAAAATGCAGCGCTTCACAAAAACTCACACCAACTACACTGCTGGAGGAGACCACTAGACAGAGATTTAAAGACATCTTTGAAAAAACAAATATATTAGAGTATTAAGCAGGAATTATAGACTATTATGAACATGATGTAAATTAGCAAAGAAATTCTTGAAACTTAGCTTTTGGCAGAACCTCAAAAGAATTTCGGATAATAACTACAAAGAATGAAAAGGAGAGGAGGAATAAGAGATTTTCTTTTGTTTCCTATGAGGAATCAAAGTTTATTTAATGGAAATAAATAAAAGCAATTAAAGTGGTTTTTCTGAAATACATTAACATGAAAAGTTAACACGAGACCACTTAAGGTTATCTTTTGGCCTAGCTCAAAAAGAAATAAGGAATTTAACAACCACCACAGAAACCACAGAAATGAAAAGAGAAAGCAAGAAATGATAACAATAAAGATAAATTTATTCAGGCTCGTGGACAAATAAGGTATCAAAGAGTCAATGTGAACAGCCTAAACTTGCTTATTAAAAAGAAAAGAAATTGACTAAATGAAAAAATTCAACGATTTGTTGTTTAAAAGAAACATATTTAGTACCAAGTCATTTTAGCAGATGGGTGGAGAGTGGGACAAGGTTTGGGATTTAACCCACTTGTGTGAATACCAGGGCAAAAAATGTTGTCGGTTCTTCCATATGTTAGGCACAACTTGCATGCACAAGTCTTGCTGACCTTGGGAGACCAGGCTCAAGGGGCTCCTTTCCCGTGACCCCTTCTCCCCAGCTCTGCTAACCTCCGGTTACCTTGGACCTCCACCAGCTCAGCATTCACTATAATGCTCTTAGTAGAGCAGACCACATTTAGGGTTATCTTTTGCCCTCAGCAGACCCTGGTCTCCTGGACAAAGCTGGAAGAAAGTGTCTCCGTGCATAACTAATAAAATGATGGAATACAATGTGTGTATTAAAATGATAATTTTATGGATTCGGAAAAGAAAGATGGATATTTCAGTCTCATCATTCCTTGGCATAAGCAAAAGCACACAGGCATGGTAGTGTCTGGGTTCAGACAACTTTGGCTGTCCAGTGTGATTTGGACATTAGATTGAACACGGAGGGGGAGTTTTGGGAAAAGTATTCAAAGGCTAAATTTAACAAGTTTCAAAGGCCTTGACTATCACCCTTTGTGGTCTAGAATCAATTGCATAAGCAATGGGAAACGATGGCAGCATTCCTGATTAGTTCTGTTTTCTGCTTGTTTGCTCTCTAACAATAGCTAAAGTGAGAAAATGGGGAACAAACTGGAGGGATCTTTGAGGCAGAGGCCGGTTACAGTACATCATATTACAGTGTTTGTCAGTGGGTGCTGGAATTTTTTCTTCTTATGCCCTTTATTCCCCCCACCCCCACTCCTTCTCTCACACACTGGGGATTGAATCCATGACCTTTATACTGAGGTACACACCAGCAAGTTCATAACATATTATGTTAAAACATTAAAAAGTAGATAAGCTCTTTCTCTTCCTGTCCTTCTCCTTTCCTTTCTCCATTATTTTTTCTCTTCCTTGTTTCTTTCTTTCTTCCCTTTGTCCCTTCCTCCCTCTCACCCTTCCTTCCTATCTTTGTTAGATTTTGGTTGCAGTCATGAAATACCTGAGAAAAATGAAGGAGGAAAGATTTACTTGGGCTCACAGTCTCAGAGGTTTCAGTCCACGCTCACCCAGATCCATTGCTGTGGATCTGAGGGTAGGCAGAGCACCATGGCAGAAGAGGACAGTGGAGCAAAGTCACTCACCTTGTGCCAGATGGGAAGCACAAGGATGGAGACAGAGAGCCCAAGAGGAAAGGTCCAGGGACCTGATACAGTCACCAAGGTTACACCTCTATGATCTACTCCCTTCAATGAGATCCTACCTTGTAAATTTCCATTCGTTTCCAATAATGCCACCAAATTATGAATCCGCTGATGATGGATTACTCCATAGGGGAGTTAGAGCCTCACTATCTAGTCACTTCCCCAAAGCCTACGGGCTGGCAACCAAGCCTTCAGCACATGAGTTTTGGGAGACATTTCAGATCCAAATTATAGCACTTCCTTTCAGAATCAGGGCAAATGCAAATAGAGGAATAGAGGGTCTTGTCACATTGCACGACCAGGGTGTCATCAGGACGCAGAGGCTGACGGGATGTGAGGGGTGAAGGAGCAGGAGTTGGAGATGATGTAGGTGATCAAGGAAGTTGTCCTTTTTTGTTTTTTTAAAGAAATCTGACTAGGCTTGTAGACTAAACAGAAGGAGCCAGCAGGGAGAAAAAGAAAGGAATGACTGATTAGATAGATTCTGGAGAAGGTAGAAGAGGCCACGTCAAAACACAAATGGGGAACTTATAATGGTATTCATGAGAAGAAGAAGTCCACATAGGAAGCAATGAGGGGTTGCTAAAGGACCACAACAGATACAACAAATGCAAAGGCGTAAATGTTTCTGTCCCAAACGACATAAAAAAAGAAAAGCTTAAAAAATGCAAGAAGCAGTAAAATTAGAAGTTATGTAACTTAACCTTCTGTTTAGGACATAACAAATAAAGAGTGGAGACAAAGTTGAAAATTGGAATAATTAAGAAAAACTAAGAGATTTACAAAACAGCCTAGATGTCTGGATTAAAACTAGTAGCAGAAATTATGAATAAACCTGCTGTAAATAGGGAGGGAGGGAACAGAGGGGGAGGGATGGGGAAGAGGGGGGAGAAGCAAGATGCATCATGTACAGGTACAAAATAAATGTGATGAATGTGACTATTATATGTAAAATGTACCGATACATGTTCTTGGTTTAAAAAAACAAAACAAAACAAAAACTAGTCACAATTTGTTTTCTAGAAAAATAGGTCTTTTCCTAAAATTTATCACCACTAAAAGGAGAATAAAAGCCAAACCAAAGAGAGGCTGATACATTCATGGGCACCAATTCCAGAACTGGAAAACTTTAGCTTTCATTTTTTGCACTCATTGAGCAATACCAGACAAGTAACCTTGATTTTCCTACGCTTCATTCCTTACCTACAAGGAAATAATATTCTTTCACAACCAATCCATAGGTCAGGAGATAATTATGTTGAGCCCTTTAACAATGGTGGGCTTGTGACTCTCCCCCTCACATCCCATATGGTTTTCTTACTATAAAAGGTGGTTGGCGTTAACTTTCCAAGTATATCTGTTTCTACAAACAGAAAGACAAGAGGAAGTGATTTGGGGGGAAGGTCTAATCACCGTGAATATCTGGAGAGTCTGATTAGTCTTGAGGATTTATTCATTCTGTTTATTTCTGAACACCTAACATAAGCACTGGACACAGTACTGGGCGTTTGTTGCTCAGAAGTACTAGATAACCACATTACATTATAGCAGCCCCTCCCCAGTACTTACTGGGAGTCATTTTAAGTGTTATCCACCGTCTAAGTCAACAGCTAAGTTGATTTTGTGCCAGGAACAACATATGAACAAAACAAGTCAATGCAGGGGAAACAACTAAGATTAGGATAACTTGACTCAAAATAAAGGTACAGAAAGCAGCCAAGGAAGTTAAAGTGGCCAGATGATTTGGCGGAAGTGGGCAGGCAGCCCTGAATTCCACGGTTCTACTCCTTTGGAATCGCCTTCTTACTACTTTACTCTTACACTTCGCTTTCCTGACCTTGGAGGTTGCAAATGAGGGACAAAGAAGCAAATAAGAGCTAAGTGGAGGCTGGGGATTTAGCTCCGTGGTTAGAGTGCTTGCCTTGCAAGCACAAGACCCTGAGTTCGGTCCCTAGCACTACAAAAAATAAAATAAAATAAAATAAAAATAGAGCTAAGTGATTAAGAGACACATTGCATTAAAACATTCTGAGGTGCGCAGGTGCACAGTCTGCTCCTAAGTCCCTCACTTCTAACTGATGAGCCACAAGGATGTGCACATGCAACTCTACCCCCTTTCCTCACATGCTTCCTGTTGCTCTCGGCTGATTCGTTTTCCTGTTCAAACCTTGGGAGACAGACGAGCAAAGCCAGGCTGACTGAGAAGAGCAGAGACCATCCCCCAGGCGCTCGGGAGTACGGCCTCTGAATTTGTCATTCTTTGACTGCTACATTTGAAAAGGATGATTCAATCTCAAGTACAGTATCAGAGGACTACAGAACAACTGTGAATGTCTCTGTCCAGGCCAGAACATGCTGTCAGGAGAGAGAAAGAAAACGAAGGAGCTCTAACTTTCCCACAAAAAGAATTCCAAAGATACGTATGATCCACGACACCTTTACAGTAAAAAAGACCTCGCAAATTCTAAAGAGGAGTGTAAAATTACTACTGACGAATATTGACAATAGCCATCACGGTTTCACATAGGAACGTGAAGACACAGACTTTTAATGAACTATATTTGCAGTTAGAATTCATCAAGGACTCTTGTGATCACTGTGAACAGTATATTTATAACCATTTTCTAGGACTTGGAGCCATATTTTCCCATTTTAAATAATCATGAAGGTTTGAGTCGTACCTCATGTTTTATGATTTATAGTCTGCCCGGTCTGTGCTTTATCTGCTGTCAAGCTGGTAAAATATGAAGTTTCAAATTCTAGCCCCGTCCTTCTGGGAAAAGATAATCCAATTTATGACTTTCCAGGAGGAATCCTGAGCATATTCAACTACAGGATACTCAGTCAAAGGAAATGATGGGACTCCTGTCAGCCAAGTCATTTAAACCCAGTTCGTGTGATGTGCGGTCTATCTGACAGAGACGGGGACCCTGGAATCGTGCACTGCAGTTTCTGTAATTCAAACTGTCCCATTACCAGCTTCGGAGGACAGATATCGGACACTGATAACAATCTCACCGCCTCAAGAAAGCACCGTTTTCCACGATTTACATGAAAACTCTGCGTAGAAAAGAATCCCTCTAATTGGCACATTTTTCAACAGCTTTTAAATATCAGGCCAGCTGGATCTCCGCAGCCATGTGAATTTAATCAGTGCACTCTTCCCAGACCTATATTCCACAATCACCGAATGCTTGAGCGACATCTGTCACCCAAATCTGGTTGTGATCATTTCTCATCGTTAGTGCTACGCATCAGAAACGAGCCACTCTGTGGACCCTCAAAGGTACTCATTTTGGAACAGGGTGCCTAAGAGAAATGGTATCTTTGAAATGAAGCCTTACAAACACCATAAGGCTTGTTCTTCCATTAATTTCCTCTTTTCCAAATTCCCATAAGAAATGTTCTTTCAAGGCTAAACTTGTGTGATAGATTCATGACTTAGATTATTACCACTTCTACCCTCAACTGATACCCCAGTCCTTCCAAATACACCTTCAAATGTCAAGTTATTTTTTTTTGGCAAAATACAATAGTAGGATAATAAATAAAAAATGTCTGTTTGCTTTGTTCTCTTCCCTGTATCCCAGGAATCCATTAGTCCAGCTATTGTTCCTTAAAGCAACCAAAGGTGATAAGGAGACTGAACTTGTCTTATTATCAAACTTGGCACCGAATAAAATATCACAAAGACCACAATATGTCCTAAAAGCAGAGACAATCAATCCTAAAGTTCCTCGAGGCTCTGAGACACTTGTTGAAGAAATGCAGAATACCCACAAGATGGTAACAATGGATTGTTTCCAAAAGAACATACGAACAAGCTACTTGTGGTTTCGCAGAGACTGCTACCTAGTTGCTGAGGAAGTTCGAGGCCATGAAGGTATCTTCAGGAAGCAGTTAATATGCTCCTTAACAGAATAGAGTGGTGGTAGGAGTTTAAGGCAGGGGGATGAGAACATCTAAGACTAGTGCAAAACACAGGACTATATGAATCATCTCAAATAATATCAGCCAGACCCTATTTTTCCAAAGTATGGTCCACTACAAATGAAATAATAATAGATGTAGAAGTGCTAAATGCTCTGGCTGCTGTATAGTAGGCCTTCCGTAATTGCTTGGTTAAAAAAAAGCCCTAAGAAATAAATTACTGGAGTTGAGGAAATTAAACAGTACTGGAGTAAGTAAAATGAACGGGGCCTTACAAAGATCTAAGGCAACTACTTACAAGCAAATTTATCTTGTAAGTGATTCCAGATATGGACACACTAGTTTCATAGCAGCTAATCCACTAAAACCTGACAAGAACATTTTTTTTCTTGTTTAGTTTATGAAAAGGAATCATCACCAAAGAAGAAGTACATTCTCTAGGTGTTTGCTGCTGGAAAACAAAATATTAAATTGCCCTGGGGGATGGGATATGGAGAATAAAAGGAAAAAATATATAATGTTTTCTTCTCTCTCTTGATTGGTTTGAGAAATCTCTGTCCTTTCAAATAAACAGACATTAAGATTCTCTCCTATCCAAGTCAGGAGAGGAACTGAAATATGTAAAATAGTGAATTTGGCCTTTATTTTTCTGGCAATGTTGACTTACTCCTGTTCAAATGTATGTGTTAAAATCTCTGGAAGGTACCATGCATTTCAATTAGTCGGGCATATAGCAGTTTGTCTCCTCCTAAAGACAATTATATAAAATTTATTCCAGATTATTTGTAATTTTAGTACTTAGAGAAGTGCCTGCATTTTCAATTAAGAGCTAAATATACAAGTTAAAAGCACTGCACAGTGAAGCTGACATCGCATGCTCACTAGTTGGGGCACACAAACACTAATATCAAATGATGGTTCTGTCATGTGATCCTTCCCCCAGCACACACAAATATAGAACATGACCATAAAAAGTAACGGACCATGCCCTTGGCTAAGTAATTTATGACGGCGGATCCAGCCTGGAATGCCAACTGGAATGACCTTCTCCTTGCCTGCGCTTTTCACATGTACAGCTTTGTACAAAAGATAGAAGCTGCATCCTGCAAAGGAGACTTTAGTAAGGCTGCTGGAATGATTAACAAGTGACAAGTCTGAACAAAAGGCCAAAGCAGGCTCTCCTGGAGCATTTCAAGAGATCTGCTGAATGACTCATGGACTTCTTTTTAAACTGATTCTTTGATTCAGGTTGTAAGAGAAAATCTTGTAATCCTTCCAACTTTCGAGATTGGATTTATGGTAGCAGGCAAGCAACGATTTAGCTTCACAGTGGAGAGTGATAAATAGTCGATAATTGTTTTATTAAAAATACAAAGTGATCCCAACATGTAAGTAAACAGGAAATGAAAAATTTCCTAGTTAAACAAATCCACAGTTTGATGTTTCCTGTAGCATTTAAGATCGAGGCAGTCTGGAATTCTAACCAACTTCGTATGAAATAATTGACAAAACAATGGATATTATCTTTCTTTATTAACCTTTGCCCCTCAGATAATCTCCCAAATCCCCAGTGTGTGATAACCACCTCACTTCCTTTGGGCAGCCATTTGTTATCTAATTCGTGTCGTACACAAAGAGAGATGAGCTAATGTGCTTTATCGGATTAAAAAAAAAAAGGTCACCATGAGTGACAGTCCATCGGGACAGGATCTTAGCAAATCCTTTCTGCCTCCACAGTCCTGAGTTTCTAAACACCTATAAAGCTACCAACCCATCGTCACAGATCACAGGCTCATCGCAGCTTTATGTTGCTAAAGCAAACAGTCTGGGCAGAAGAATGACAGAATTACTCTCCTTTCTGATTACCCTCCGCTCTCATCCTGATAAACGAATGATTAGCTTTCCTGTTGGGATTCAGCTCTGACTGGGTAGCTTCAGGCTGTCAACTCCAGCAAACCCTGATGATATCACAGAAATGAGGCCTCTCCATTCTTCTCTGGGGTTTCAGTCTGTGTTAAGCAGCATTTATATCCGGCATGGGCAGCAGGCTTCGCATGCTAGCCAGCGTGTAATTACCAAGGCCATTTTCTTGCCATGCGTGGAAAAGCTCATATAAAAAGCAAATGCTTCCTTCTGCCTCACATCTCTATCTAAAACATGAACTACTTCTCAGACAGCTGCTGGATATGAAAAAGCAATCTTCCACATACCAGCAAGCAATAGTTTTTACTTGCTCTGTATAGATTATATTTGGCAGGTATTTTATTGAGCTTGTATCTACCTGCTTCTCTAGAAATTAAAAGTATATATGGCCTTCGGGTGCTTTTGAATTGGTAATGAAGAGCCCAACTCATTTAGCAGTATCAGTAAGAGCAGAAACTTATGCATATTTATGAAATGAGGATATTGAGTTAATTTGGAAAAGGACATAAAGTGACCCACTGGTTAGAGTCAAGGCACTATTCCTGCCCTAACGTGTCCAACCAGACCAACCAGACCAATAAATAACAACATAACTGAACATGATATGAAGGATGGAAACGTCTTCCTTTATATTTCTCTTGTAGTTTTTTTGTTTGTTTTCAAGATAAATATAGAAATCATATATTTAAAAGTTCATTGAAATGGACTTAAAATTTTCATTTTACATTAAAAATCCATTAAAATACTTGCTCTGCACATATAATTAACAGTAGTTACTCAGCAGATAATTTTCTTAATACCTTTGTATAAGGAAAAAAAATCCCAAGTTGATGGCAATATTTCAAGCAGGCATTTCATTTTACATTAGGGCTCAAATTACTTTATTGCATTAGGTTCTCTGTCACATGGCCCCTGACAACAGAACTTAACAGCACTAATCGTGGCTAATCTTCCAAGAAGACTCAGCAACCCTGATTGAGTAATGCTGTGACATTTTCTGGGCACGAACTTAAGAAACACTTGGGAGTTTGGCTTCATTCATTCGTTTGCTTTTCCCTTACAATTTCCAGAGCTGCCACTAGCACCAAGTGATTTACCCAAGGCATGTTCTGAGATCAAAGTCACACGAGTACTTTGGTACTTTAAAATGTTGGACAATAACTTTACACTTATGGTAAAATGTTACATAGGCAAAAATGATGAATTCGCTTCAATTAAAAGAAACTTTGAGTTACTTGTACAGATATGTCTATATCTCTCTTTTAATATGCAAATTCAACAAGAACACTCCTTGAATAGATTTGAAAGTCTGTCTTGTCTTTATCTGAATGGCTAGTGAAATGGGGTATTAACTTCAAAAACCTAGATGAGTTTTGGAATGAAATACACTTCCAAGATCTCACTGTAGCCAAACCAAGTGACTTACTCTCGTAGACTGGCTAGATACTCACTCAGTTTATGAACTTTTCCTTCCATGCATGCAAGTGGATTAAATTGCCTGGCCTCCCTTGCAGCTAAGAATGGCCATGAGATTGAATGAAGGTGGAGGAGACATGCTATTTCCAATCTTGTGTACTTCTTGGAAGTGATTCTGTGTTCTTTTTCCTAAATTAATGGACAAGGACTTAGAGGCAGTAGGGATCCCAAGATAGAAGTTGCCAGAATGGCAACAGGATTGTCAATAAAAATACTAACATTTGGGGACTTTTTTATGAAACAGCTGGACTAACTGGCTAATACCCACCTCTTCTCTAGGTTTTGATCCCTGTGTGCCTTTTCTCACTTAATTCTCATGATAACTCCATGAAGTAGGAATTATTATCTGCAAGGATAACAAAACATTGGCTTGGAAACTTTAATTGTCTTACTCAGAGGGCCACTTTACAAGTTGGTTTGGTTAGAATGGTTCAGTGGAAATGCCCTGTGGACTTCGCCAGGTCAATTCTTTAACATCGCTCCCAAAAAGAAGATTCTTAAAGTTAGGAAACACAGATGGATTTGTTATTTTTGCATCTGGATTAGAAGAGTTAATGCATAGTAGACCTGGGGTTCAAATCCAAATAGGCCCAAACATTTATTGTTTATTATATTTCTGAAAATCTAAAACATATTTAATTTGGATCTCTCATACACCTAAGTAATTAGCTGATATCTTAAGGTTACTGCCACTAGGCTTTCTTCCTTAAAGTTAACAATGTATCAGTGAATTTGCTTAGAGCTCCAGGCATTAGCAAAACCTGATGGTACGAGTTTTTAGCACAGAGTGCACTGAGGTATGCAGACCACTTGAGATGGAGGAAGTGCCCGTCTCTAGACCTCCAGCCCCCTCTCACTTTTCAGACTATATACACAACAGAAGGAAAGAGAACCAGTTTTAAATTCCTGCACAGAAAGGCACTGTAGCCTTTTAAAGTGCCCCAGGGCCTGGGGGTGTAGCTCAGTAGTAGACCACTTGCCTAGCATATGAGAGGCTCTGGGTTCAATCCTCAGCACCCAGGGACAGATAGTCCAAATAAAGACAAAGGGGAGGGGGGTAGAAGACACACACACACACACACACACACACACACACACACACACTTTCCATCACTTCTGAAAGAATATAAAACTCAGGCTTCCTAGCTTTTTGCATAGCTAGAATCTACAGAGCAATGCTATTATTTGAGAACTGATAGTACTCCACAAAGAGGTCCATATATAAAGGCATGGTCCCTAGGGTGGCAATACTGCGAGGTATGGAAACTTTAGGATATGGAAACTTGTGGGAGGTGCTTAGGTCATTGGGGCATGGCCTTGAGAGGGTGTGTGGGACCCTGCCCACCACCTGCATCTCTGTTTCCCATCTCATCATGAGAGTGATTTGCTCCAATGCATGTTCCCAGTCATTGCCATCCAGCATCCTCACCATAGGCCCAAACCAATCAGATGAGAGCCTCCAGAACCATGAGTGAAAACAAGAACAATCTTTTCCTTGTTTCTTAAGTAGCTTGTGTCAGCTATTTCATTATAGTGACATGAAACTGGCTAACACAGGTAGTCAATGACCATAAATCATCTTCGGTGAAGTTGGAAAAATCGGAGTTAGTTTATTGCTCTATCTACCCATGCATATTAACTCATTGTGCAGGTTTGTGCATGTGTGGGCACACACACGCACATGCACATCATTTAATTGACAGGCCTTAATTAACAGCACCAAGAAGTGCTGGAGAAAATATGGAAGGTGTAGGAGGGAAGGAGAAAGCCTCTTGTACTTAGGGCACAACAGCTGGGGTTCCCACCATCCAGTCACCTCCCAACTGCTCCTGCAGACTAACCAGGGCTGGGCTGGTCAGCCTGGGTGGGAGGCCTGCCAAGAAGCTCCCCAGTTACCACTGTCCTTGGGGGTGCACCCAGGGCACTAGAAGCAGTGGTCCATTAGGGGTCGCATTTTCAGCTCAGGCCAGGCTTTTGGCCTCTCATGGTAGAGGTCATTAAAGGTCACTTTTCTCATCTTTCCCTGGTGATGTTAGATGTCACAGGGCAAGTTTCATTTTGACATAAAACCCCCATAAATGATTGTGTGGTGTGGCTCTGGTGTGTAGTCCGTGCAAAGGACTTCGCACGGTGCTACAGAATGGATGTGGTTTGAGTCACCCCCGAAGATTCAGGTGTAGGAAGCTTGGTCCTCTGTGTGACAGAGTGAGCAGGGGTGAGGACTAGTAGAAAGTAATTGGGTCCCTGGGAGTGCTGTCTTAGCAGGGATGAAGCTAGGTTCTATGGGGCCCCAGTTAATTTTTACAAGAGAGAAGTTATATAAGAGCAAGTCAGACCCTTTCTTGCTCTGGCTTCCTAAGTCACCATGTGATCTCTCCCTCATATGATGCCATCTGCGCAATCTGACATAGCTGGGGGTCCCTTGCCAGAGCCAGGACCTGTACCACAGTGTTTGGACTTTCTGCCTCCAAAACTGTGAGTTAAATGAATTTCTTTTCTTTAAAAAGTACCCAGACTTGAGTATTTCATTACAGTGACTGAAAACAGGCTAATGCAGATGGTGAATAAATGAACAGGCCCAGGCCTAGATCCTGGGCCAGGTCATAGGTATCACTGTATACCATTTTCCGTGTTTGTGACCTAGAAGTAACACAGTCCCCCATAACCTTCTGTTATAAAAGTAAATGAGTAGTTGAGTGTGTCATGGTGGGGGCTTCTGGGAAATTTTTCAAGCAAGAATCTTTCCGTTAACTGGAAGGAGACAGCCTTCGTAAATTGTTGCTGAAGTTCCTAGATAACGATACTGTAAGGACTGGGCTGTTCTTTTTGCCCAAAGGTTAATTTTATAAATTACAACAAAGGAGACAAGAAAAGCATGAGACGCTCTGCAAATGTTTTGTAATATGCCTTACGTCACAAGTACTGTAATATATCAGTGAGAGAGACGCTTTTGAACTGCAAAGACTGATCCATCAGCACACCATGAAACTGACTCACTGGGTCAGGACCAGTCTTAGAAAACCAAAACCAAAACTGAAAAACAGAAACAAAACTAAACAAAAAACCCCAGAAAACAGAACAATAGGATACACTAGAAGAAAAATAACAGAATGCTGTGCACACAATAAAAGTAACTTATTCTGTGAAACTGGATGGTGAAGTAAAACACATGTTTTTGTACAGGTCAAGGTTGAACAATTTGAAAGCACTCTTCTTATTTGAGAACGTGGAAGACCTGTTGCTCGGTGCCAAAATGAGAAAAGAAATTTGAAATTGGATGTTGCTGCTGTCAGTCAGGAGTGTAGATAATCTCTTATCTTGCTTATTCAGAGATAGATAAAGTGGTGTGGGTGAGGAACTAGGGGATCTGTGGCCCACAGTTTTATTAAAAATTGTTTCAGAGTCCAGCACAAATGGAATTAAGGCAATCTGTATTACTTTCTGTCCCTGCATGACAAATTACCACAAACTTAGTGGCTTACGAGCTACCCATTTATCATGTCTGTTTCTGTAGGTCAGAAATCTGGGCAAAGGCAGAGAGAGGGTCTCCACTCAGGGTCTCGTGTGACTGAAATGGGCCACAACTGACCACTAATGTTGGTACAGCTCTGCTTTATGCTTCACTCATATAACTGGTCACCTTCATTAGCAGGATCCAAGGCATCCCCAGAAAGGTCCTCTTATCCTAAAATGTCTTCAAACTCTATTTCTTTTGTGCTGGGGATGTGACTCAGTGGTTGAGCACTTGCCTAGCACGTGCAAGGACTTGGGCTTGATCCCCAGCACTACAAAGAAAACAGAAAATCATTCTACACCTTTTCTCTCAGAGCCCCCTTACAACACCAAGTAAATAATGATATGAGCAATTCTTTACTAACTCCCCCACCAGAAAGCACACCAACTTACAATAGGTACACAATGTGTGCTAGAAATAAACGTCTGCTGTTCTAAGTCACCAGGACTTTGGAGATATTTGTTACTGCAGTGTAGCAGAGTCTGTTCCGACACAGAAGTGTTAGGAGAAAAGAACAAGTGTGGGATGTTTGGCTACTGAGGGATCTTGTGCTTGTGGGAATTTCAGGTGCAAGAACTCAAGTCTTGCTGCTCAGAGTGTAGTGACAGACCAGTAGATGCAACATCATGGGGAACGTGGTTAGTGCTATGGACTCAGTACCATGCCTGAGATGACCTGAACGAGATTCTGCACTTGAACAAGATCTCCATGCGATTCAAACAAAGAGTGAGGTTTGAGAAGCAGTGGTCGAGAGGCAACTGAAAGGGAAATTTCGAAGCCCCCAAAGTAAATCTGAGATTGTGGTGTAAACAGTGACAGCAGTCCACACACTGTAGGTCCCCCAAGTGTGGTCCCTGGACCAGTAGTATCTCTGTCATGCAGGGACTCCTTACAACTGCAGATTCCTGGGGCTCAACCAAGACCTACTGAATGGCAAACTCTAAGTGTGGCCTAGTGTTCTGTGATTTAACAACCTTGCAGGGGATTCTCATGCATACTAAAGCTCAAAAATCACTGCCAGATGCCAACGGGAGTTAAAATTAGAGCAGTCAATTCCCTTCCACTTGGACAAATGAAGAAGCAAGGACATGGGCAGATACAATATTGCTCCCCTGGGAAAAGATCACCTGCTTCATGATGATAGGCTTTATGATGTGTCTTCCAAATGCACCCTGGGAAGCACAAGGCCTGGCTATGCACTGTTCTCACCCAGAGTTTGCGGCAAACTCTGCTTTCCTATCAGGTGGAAGTTCCAGGGCAGTGTTCTGGGTAAAGAGGAAAGCGAAACAGACGGAGGGCCAGAATGGGATGTGGCCACCAAAAAACTGCTTTGCATTTTGCCTCCCTGGTCCCGCGGGGCCATATGACACTGGGCACACTGTGGACAGTGGTCAGTGCTCCAGGGGACATTTCTAGTGCATGCCTCCCTTGGAAACATCTCTCCCCTTTATCATGAGAGCAGCAGGGCAAGAAGGGGACTCTGCACAGCCACATGCTAAGCCACACTAGTAGCCCTGACCACGGCTCCATTTGGGGTGCCACAGTCCCATTCGTGAACTCCTTTGACATTAGTTCAAGTTGTCATCCAATCTTCAGTGAGTGACTTTTAGGTGCAAGGCCTGCCGGGCCCATGAGGAGGCCTCTCCTTCTGACCTTAGAGGTCTGAGACCTAACTTAAGCCCTTCCTGGATCCCCAGTCCTTTTTCCACCTGAGATTCAATCAAAAATACCCCTCTTCCCACTACGATCAGAAAAGGTGGCTAAGGCTGAACCCAGGAAGGATGACACCGTGAGTTCCTCAGTTCAGTTTTCTCTTTTGCCAGGTGGGGAGTGAGAAGGCCAAGGAGGAAAGTGCATCTCCAGGGGAGCACGGGATCTCTGCCTCTCTACAGCGCTGCTGCCGCCCAGGCTGTGTGCTGACTCCTTATTTTGCAGGAATCCAAGTGACAAAGACACCCATCCCAGTGAGGAGCGGGGTGGACAGGCTGGTTACCAGAATCACCTGTGGGTCCTGTAGAACCCTAAAGCCAAGCCCACTCCACTGAAGTTAGAACCCTTGGGGGCGGGTCCAAGCACTGGTACTTGAAAAAAAATCCCAGATGATTCCAGTGGGAAAACAAAAGGGCTTTTCCAGGGAGGGTCTCGGGTCTCAGATGTTGCCCCTTAATGGAGCTAAGTGCCATCCTTTGAAGATCAGCGTTGTTGGAGTCCCAGGATATTCAGCTCATCTTTTTCAACTTCAGAAGTTTGTTTTAGAATTCAAAGTGAATTATTGTATTTAAGTGACCATGCCATAATGAATATTCAACTTCCTCCCTCTCCCCCTCTTCCTCCCTCCCTCCCTTCCTTCCTTCCTTTTTTTTTTTTTTTCCTCAGTTCCTGTGGTTGAACCCAGGGCCATGGCCGTGCTAGGCAAGAGCACTCTCTCAGCTACGTCCCAAACCCTCAATTTTTTTATTTGTATAATTGTTACAAAACTTCAGATCCAAAGTAGTCAAATGAGCAATTTTTATTTACTTTTTCCTATGTAATGAGGTGTACTGGTAGTAGATGTATTTTTTGGTGAGTAATTTCATTCACTACACAGTCAGCATAGTCACAGTGTTGTTCCTGCGGACACTTGGTGAAGGAAGAACAGTCATTTGCGTGAGACAGTGTCAGTAGCTTGGGGCCGTGGCGGTGAGGTCTGGGTTTAAAGAATGGGGAATTTATAAATATGGTGGCTGGGAAGTGAGAACAACCCCACAGCCCATCACTTTGCTCTCAGCATCTGCTCTTATTATTTTCATTCTTTTGTACATTATGATTTACTCTAGGCCTTGCCTGACAATGTCATGATAGGTTAAAGGTTATTAAAATTATGACATTGATAATACTGTTGCACTTAGCACCAAATCCTCTTACAGGATTCCTAAATACCTTTAATCTGAAAAAAGTCAATCCATATTCCTGATGGCAGGGAAAGAAGAGCTGGAACATACCTAAGAACTTACAGATTGATAAAGACTCTGCTAAACTTTGGTGATTTTGCTTTTTAATAAACTCCTGAGTGATGCCCAAACTGCTGATTCTCATTCTCAAAACATCCAAATTGGAGAGAATCTCTGAATGAGAATGAAGGTTGGCAGCTTGGGCATCACTTAAGAGCTTATTAAAAAGCAAAATCTTGGGCCATATTCCAGGCGCAGCGAATCAGACACTGCAATGGAACTCCCAGATGAACAGAAACACAAGACACTTGAGAAACTCCAATTTCATCCATTCATGCTGCTCGCTTACAACACTGAGCTAACCAAAATCAAACCCACCCAAGAAAATCACAGATGATCGTAAACCTGAACACTCTTGGATAACAAAGCAGCATAAAATCAGAACTAAAAATCACTAGTAAACATTTCTTTGATTATAAAAAAGCTGTGAGAGTAGTAAAAACAGGATACAGATGACATAAAAAACTTGACCTTTTAAATTACCGATGTCCACTGTTTCAGTATCAATTTAATTATAATGACAATATATTAGTAGTATTGTTTTGCAATTGTCATCTGTATTTTTAAAAACTTGTTGACTAAGGTTATAAAGACAAGAGAAATGTTCCATACCATGATCCCGAGTAAACACAGAACCTACAGTGTGCTACGCGTCTTGTTTTGTGGTGTTTCCCGCCAGAAGTTGCTCTGCTGGTTTCCTGTTTCTACCTTCCTCTGCCCACCCTAAGCAGCCCTTTCTGTCACGACCCACTCTTACCTCTTGGGGTTGTTGGTACTGAGAGGCCATGAGGAGGAAAGCCCGCTGGGCTTGGAAAGCTCCATGTACCATTTCTGCCTGTGAATAAAGAGAAAGACAGCAGTTTCAATGTTTGGGACCCTAAACCAATAAGTACCATATGACCCAGCAATGCCACCCCTACCAGTATACCCAAGAAAGATGTAAATATATGTTCACCCCCAAAATTGTAAAGGAATGTTCAGAGCAGCATTAAACGTATTAGCCAAAATGTGGAAACAATTTGAATTGTTTCCACTAATAGATAATGGATAAACAGAATGTGATGTGTCCATACAGTGATGTATTCTTCAGCCTCAAAAAGAAATAAAGTACTCTCACCTGCTACAACATAAGTGAACCTTGAAACACTATGCTGAGTGATGGAAACCAGTCACAGAAGAGCACATTTGTATGTCCCCATTGGTACGAAATGTCCAGAATAAGCACATCTATACAGACAAAGTAGATTAGTGGTTGCCAGGGGCTGGCATGAGGGACCAATGTGGATGGGGATGGGATTTCTTTTGGGGGTGATGAAAATGTTCTGGAATTAGTGGTGATGATTTCACAACTTGGTGAACATACTAAAAATCATAGAATTGTACACTTTAAAAGGATGGATGTTAGGATACGAGAATTATATCTCAACAAAGCTATTTTAAAAGACCGAGCCTCCAAATGCGAAGGAGGTTCAAAGGATGTCTTGCTCCTGTCCTCTTTCCTGTTTCTCCTGACTGTGCCCAAAATCCGTTCTACACCTCCTAATGGAAAGAGAGTCGTCTCTTCAGCTATGCCCATAGTGACATGCCCACCCAAAATCAGGTGATTTTATGAGTACTCATTAAGATGGTCTGAAAAAAATTCTTTCAATGTCATTTAGGGTTGTTGTGGAGTGGGGCCCACCTTGACTCAGTCTCTTCCAAAAGGATGTGTGCAAGTAGGAATGTCCTCAAACACACATGCTCTTTTTCTTACCCTCTACTCGCACTTAACTAATTAAGTGTACCAAGAAAAAACATTTTGAAATTTCTGTATCACCCAGAATTAGCCATTTTCAAACATTAGCTCTAGTTTTAAGGAAAATTCACACAGTTGTTTCCATAAGATAAAACGTATGGATATGGAATAATGTTTTAAAAGGTGAACCCTGTGTTTGAGCCCACCTTCACCACCACTGACGCCGGCACCAACAACACAAAGAAATGAAGAAAAAGAAATATGCAAGGAGACTTACGAAATGGGACCATGCCTAGCGGCATTTTGAAAATCAGAAAGCATACATTTTAATTATAATCAAATAGTAGAGATTTAAAAGAAAAAGGACCGTTAAAATTCAAAGAAAAATTTCTGCACTGTAATAGTTATTATGTTCTAAATGATCAAGCTAAGGTTTAAAAAATTATAAAATATTAAGAAATTGGATTAATTCTGTGTTTGCATTTCAAGAAATGTTATAATTTTAGAATTAGTTGGCTTCTTGCTGGGAAAAATGAGAACATAATTACTCTCATACCTTTTCTCTTCCTGATCCCCTCTCTTCCATATATTTTAGTTATTATTTTTATTGTGTGCCACTGATGGGATTCAAATTCTATCTGTAACAGCAATTTCCATAGTTCTTTTGTATTAGTCCTACATTTAAAGAAACCTGGTGGTTCTCACCATGGCCTCTTCACTTCTGAGGCATTCTGCTATGTTTTGTTATTGGCTGGACCTCATTATCAAGTATTTCCTTCCCCAAGATCTCAGAATTGCTTTATTCTTTTAGGTTTAAGCCTATCTCTCTGTGCTGTCTTCATATTTAACCGCATCTCAGCAGGCTCATGTTCTTGGGCCCCTTTCTTTCTCCACATCCACAGTGTAGCTCCAGATGGAAGAGGCTGAGCCTGGTTTGATGTTTCCCTTCCCTGAGAGAAAAATGACTTATTCTGGTCTGATCTTGGAAGAATTGTTTCTTTACCCTTGAGGGTTAGTAGCTTAACTAAGATATGTTTGAGTTTTGAGCGTTCTATATTATATTTCTTGGAAAGATTTAGTCCTTTTTTCATTTTTGAGGAATTTTCTTATTATATCTTTCAGTGATATGTTGTTTGCTCCATTCGCTGGAGTCTCTATTCTGAGGCTCCAATTGCTATCCCCATATTGTGTAATGTTTGAACGCCTTCACAGCTTTATATTCTGTCTCTATATTGTCAGATATATATATATATATATAAAATCTGCATTGATCTTGTTTTTAGTTCTCAGTTCTTGATTTGTTAGGCTTTTACTTTTTTTTATTCTTATTATCACTTTGTCTCTAAGCTATTTTAAAATTATTTTTATGATCTGTCAAGTTCTAAGGGTGTAAGCTACACTCTTATTAAGCAATTAGGAGGCATCTGTTTGGTCACTTCAATTTATTCTCTTCAAAGGTGCTATGGTTGGGATCCCGACTGTCCCTCAAAGGCCCACGTTTAGAGGCCTGGCCCCAAGCTTCCTGCCGTCGGGAGGTGGAGGAGGCTCTAGGAGATGAGCTCTGGGGAGTGGTCTTAGGTCGCTGGGAGCACCCCTCAGAGATGACTGGGGCACCTTTGTATCTTCTGCCCTCTGTTTTCTCCTTTATTCCTAACCATGAGGTGAGCAGCTGCCTTCTCCAGGCACAATTGGGTAAGGAAGTTCCCTAAATTCTAAAAGAAATACTATTTACCTGGTAATTCTATCCCTAGCCAAACCATCAATTGAGGGTTAGAATAAAAATACTTTGACATTCAAATTCTCGAAAATTATCTCTATTTGTTCTCGCTGTTCCTTTCAAAGCTAAAAATTAGTTCCACCAGAAATAGAGAATGAGGTACAGAAAGGAGATTTATTGTTTAGGAATCTGGGAGGCAAAACAGGAGGGGGACAAAGGAAAGTCACCGGATGTGAGCTGAGTATGCAGCCTAAAGAGCCTCAGAACTGCTCAGAGCTGAAGGACAGTTCTGAGAGAGGTGCTGTCAAATAATATTAACAGCAATAATAATAAATTAATGAATCAGAGGAAAAAAAGAAAACTATTATCTGATGGCTTGAATACTTGAGAGGAAATTTAGATTTCTATGGCAAATTTGGGGGGTAATTTAGCATAACACAGAAAAATAAGCCCCCCTAAAGGATAATATTTAACTTTGTTAATTTCCTTTACTCCCCTCTCTGAGCTGTACTGTCTCACTTAATAGCCCATACCTCTGAAACAATGAACCAAAATAACCTTTTTTCTTTTCGGGTGTTTATCTCAGGTATTTTGTTGTAGTAACAAAAACCTGACTAACACAAGGGTGAGCCTTGTCCTTCCACTTTGCATGCTGTGTTCTGTTTTGACACATTATTGCAGGCACTGTGCTGATTCCTTGCATCTTGCTCATGCTTGACCCGCCCTGCTCAGATACTTTTATTTTTTTTTCTGATAAAACATGAGTGATTCTTTGAGTCTCTTGCCATCATCTTGGAGATCAGCGTCTTTTCCTTTTCAAGCAAGAGTCTGAAGACAAGATGCCTTGTGCACTCTCTCCTCTTCTAGGGCACACAGACCAGGAGTAAAGAGGAACTTGGCAAAGAGGACAAGGTATGGTCTCTGTTTATTAGTGCTCATTCCAGGAGCATGTTAAGTGATGTAAACCAAGATCCACTCCACCTACGTGCAACATGTGCCTTTTTGAGGGGGAAAGTGGTCCCTCAGGATTTCCATCCCTTCTCCAGTGCAGAACCTGGATGGAAGCAGAACCTGCCCATCCACAGAGAAGCAGCCATGGTTTTCTTTGCCTGTTTCATATTCTTCTTTCCTGACTTCCTTTCTCTAAGGGGATTCTTTAAGGGATGGGGAAGATGGGATCATAGGAACTCAGCTGCTCAGCCATCAGTTACTGGCATGTATTGCTTTCGACTATGACTTTTTTGTTTGGTTACTATGAGGGAATTTTTTAAAACTCTCCCCCCACCCTTTTGTTGCTTATTTGTGGGAAGAAAAATTCTTTTCCTGAAAGAAATCCCCTCGAAAGTGGTGATCTGGTTTTATTTGGTCATGAATTTATATTCTTTTTTACTTAGTGCTTTCATCTTTAATTTCCTCCTTGTTAGCTTCATATCTGTTTGGGGGCAGTTTCTATCTCTACCATCTTGGATATGACTTACTTTTATGACAGGAAAGAACCAACTTATTTTCCCAAACAGATAACTAGAATAGCAACAAAAATGATTAACTGAAATTCATCCCAGTGTCGATATTAGGCAGATTTCTGTGCTAGAAGGATAAATGTGTTAACTAAATGGGAAATGACTAGTTTTTTTTTTTTAATCATTCTACTTCCTTATCATGTTTTGGCATCTCACAAATTTTCCAAAATATTTACTGAAATGAACACCTTAATCTTGTTTCTAATTGTCCTTATTACTTCTCATCTAAGGATTTTTTTTTCCATTAAGAAGAAAATGCTTGGAATCAAACCAAGATTTGTAGACTACTTACATTTTAAATTACAAATTCAGTCATCATCAATATAACAGATTAAATCTTATGAATGTTTAAATGAATGTATTTTTTTTCCCCTCAAAGACATTTTGAAGTATACCATGTTCTCTTCTCTTTGCTCTGATTATCTTGATTGCTGGGACTATAATGCCAAAAAATCTCAAATATTCGATATTCCTTAGGAATGAATAGAGAGTTTTCAAATTTCGCTGTCCTGGAGGCCATTAGCACCTTATGGATGTGAAGCACTGTGCTGCTTGAATGTTTTCCCAGGTATCAAAACATACATTTCCAGTGATTCGGAAGCATTTCTGTTGGTCTTTAATGACCGCATTTCCAAAGAGAAGATTACAAAATACAACTTTCCACAGCTTGGGTATAAATAAAATAACTGCGTTTTTCCCAGCAATGATAATATCGAGGGACTGACTGTCCTCATCTATAACAAGCCTTTTCAGAGTCCACAGAATTATAGTCTCCTCGGGAACAGTGATTCGGGATGGTCTGGCTCTCACAGTCAAAATGGTACCTTGGAGTTGGCATTAACAATATTTTTGTATTTATCCCAAGATGAACACTGGCATTAGCCTTTAAAAAAACAAAACGAAACAAAACAAAAAAACAAAAAAAACTTTCCATAGTAACAACATGTAGCCTGTTGCTAATAGAGCAATTTTCTGGCAGGTCTGATTAGTGGAGATGGGCAATTTCATTAATTAGTCTCTTGCTCCAAATGGCCTTTTACTGAACAATAGGGGTTGAGGTTGGGGTAGAAAATGATTGGATCCCTAGATATGTGCTTTAAACCCCATTTATTTTGCTTATGTAGACAAAAGCTTTCTGAGGATTTGTCTGTGCCCTTTACCTCTCAGCTCCCTGGAACTCTAGACATAATCAGCAAACTCTAAACCACATTCTTTTTGGACCTCACCAGGCCACACATCCAAAGACTGTCACTCCAACTTTGAGATATTCAAATACACTTTCTTCTTCTTTCTGGAAAGTTCTATGAATTGCCTTCGCCAGATAGCATCCTATTTAGAGCAACATTACTGAACCTGCTGAGTCTGGTAACTGGACAGGGACAATCTGGCTCATTCAGGCTGTTCAAATCACTGTGAAAGAAAAAGCCAACCGTAGGGCTTTTCGGGATGACAAATAATCGAGAGTTTTTGCTGAGTTTGTCCATCACACATGTTCAGGGCCCTAAGAGCCTCAGTGACCTCTGTTGGGGGAAAATGTGCATCTGTCGGTCTGTGGGCACATGTGTCCCCAGAGGAGAGGACTGTATGGTCAAAGTCAAGGCCATGTGCATGTTGTCTGAACTCCGCCAATTAGCACACTGGTAAACGAAGTTCTCGGGTTGGTAGAACATCTATTATTCTGGGGTCCTACAGCAAAGAGCAGAAGAATGAATTTCAGTGATCAGTTTAAAGCAAGCCTGGGGGACAAGCAAGCAGACACCAGCTAAATATGACTTGTCATCTAATCCTCTTGGGAGAGAGGGCTGGTGCTCAGGGGAAGGCCAACTGGTCCCTGAATATGCATCACAGCTTTGCAGGGTTTCACTGGGAAAATCACAGGCTGCGGAGTCCCACAGGGATGGTGACGTAACCAGGCAGAGCTGGGGGAAAGGGCGTGGGTGAGACCTGGAAGAAGGAAAGGTGTCCAGCTGGGGTGGCTGCGCTCAAGGCATTTCCGGTTACTTCTGAAAGTGCATCGGCCCTCTTCCTGGGAATGAGAGGGAACGGACGGCACCTCCTGCCCCCGACCAAGGACAGGGGCATGCACATCTGTATACGTGGTGCCATCTGCAGTTTGGGTGCAGGCCACTGCCAATGCAATCCCAATAAACCTCCCCCATGGTCTCAGTGCCTTATATTTCACAATTAGAGACACCAATTTTCAGACTGATTCTTTAAGGACCTCTATCCTACCCTAAAGGAGACGTCCCTTTGCATTTTGGCCAGTGAAGAAGTGGGGTCTGATAAGTGAGCACAAGACAAAAACAAATGGGCTCTGGCTTGGAAGGGCCTGAGTTCGATCCCCAATACCCTCTTCCAAATGGGCCCAAAAAAGAGGCTGATAGGGTGCCAAGACAGATTTCACCAATTTCATGATTTTGCCGAAGATTGAAGATACCCAAGATTGTAATTTGGTAGACATAAACATAAGTGCCAAGCCCACAAAGCCAGATTACAAAAGACAACTCAGGTGCTATACTTATTATGAATCTTGAGAAGGGCTTAAGCCAGTGGTTCTCCACCTTGAGCGTGCTTCAGAATCAGCTGGACAGTGTGCTAAGGCAGACAACTCGGGCTCACCCCAGAGTTGGTGATTTGGCAGATCTGGGTGGGCCCAAGGATCTGCATTTTCAACAAGTTCTCAAGTGCAGCTGATATTTCGAGTCCAGACATCACACACGGAAAACCACTGGGTTAAATATTCTGTCTGTCGTTTTTACCTCATTTTCATTAGAAGCTGAATTAAGAAAACATTCAGAAGGCATCCACTTTGGAACCACACACTTAGACCACACAAAGGAGATCATTTCATTCAAACCTTGTATTTTTTTTTTTTTTTCCCCAAGTGAAAGGATGAAGATCTACAGAAAATGAAGTTCTTTGCTCGTGGCTACAGAATCAGTCAGTGCGCAAAGTAGAGGCAAGAATTCCTAACTCCTGATTTCTTTGTACTTCTCTTTTATGGTCAAGGGAGAAAGGGGAAGCAGAGAAAATGGGGAAGTCTGGCAAAAATGAAAGAGAACAATACAGATCCCGAGAACCGGGTACAAATGTGTCAAAACAATGCTGTTTTGAAAAAGTATCAGCAAGGCTGACTTCATAGCTAGAACTGCTTGCCTCACGGAAGACGACAAGTGGGGTTGAGCTAAGCCAGTCATGGGAGCCAGCGCCACGCAGAGCATTTAGAAAACAGCCGCCTGAGTGCTTGCCTCAGTGCTGAATTCAGGGCGGCTGTGATAATGGGAGGTTACAAAAGAAGCGTGAAAGGAAAGAAAACAAGAGCCCCGGGTAAAAATGTGCTAATGGTGTTTGGGAGCAGACGCAGCAGGCCAGGAAAAGAATGCGTCCTGCCCGCCCCACTCACAGTGAGCGGTGGGATGCTGATTTTCTTATAACCATTTCAAGGGTTTGCATTTCTTATAAAGGGTCTGGATAAAGCCCAGAATTTTGCCTGGCCTCCAAAGCCCTGCATGATGACACCCTCATCTTCTGCGTCGCACCCTAACTCCTCTGCAAATACCCCCTGCTCCCATTGGGAAATCTCCCAAGCACCCCAAACTCAGCTGAAAGGACCTCGGGATGAGAAAAATATTTACATCATAAAGCTTGCCTTACACAGCTCTCTTGTCTCTTTGAAAAAGGAACTAGGACCTGGAGAGGTCAGTGACTTCCTGAGGTCCGTAGACAACAAGGATTAGAGTGAGATATGCAGACTGGAAGCTACTATTCTCCCCTAACCCCACACTAATTGCCACAGTGGCTTCACGTTTATGGACACTATCGTCATTGCTTCCTTGATGACATTAGACGCTCCTAAAGAGTCAAGATTTCAAGTTTTATGTCTTTAAATCTCCTCCGCGGAGACCAGCATAGGGCTTGTGTA
>PVJO010019574.1:0-33935 GCA_004026905.1 Hystrix cristata
GTCTTGCCTAAGGTCTTTTAGGTTGTAAGTAGGTAAGCCACTCTCAATTAGTACACTTAGTCACCTTCCCCCTTACAATAGTTGTCTTTCAAGAGCTGGATTAATTCAGTTCTATTGGATATGTTATTGCATATGCTGAAAATTCCATCAGCATGTCTTAAAAGATAGTAATGCAGTGAGTCCTGAGAAAAATGATCTTCTGTGTGCCCTGGGTATTTTCTCTTCTTACGTTGTCCAAGAGGGAAACTGTTAGCTTGCTGCACAATGGAAACTTTACTGTCAGACTGAACAATGACATCTATTAATCACATGAAGTGTGTGGGGAAAAAAATTCTTTTCCTTGTGAACGAAGTCTTAAGGGTTTCATGGTTTGTATCACAGGGCTGCAAGGTTTTATGTGTCAGCCTTAACGGGACTGAGCTGCGTGGGTTTCGGCAGCTTACAGACTGCTGCTAAATAGCTGGGGATCTTGTGTCTTTAATCACTGCAACAGAAGCAGAGTGCAAAGTGCCAAAGGCAGAAAGAGGCGGTGAGCAGAAGAGTGAAACCAATAGGATGAATGGGCCCCGGGAGCCGGAACTGCAGCCGGCACACCTCAGATGGGCTCCTGCAAGCTGGGACTTAGCAGTGGCCGGACTGTGCAGGGCCTGGCCTGGTCTTTGTCACCGGAGGCCTGTGTATGGACCTCCCAGTTTCCTACTGAGGCTCATGTTATACATCACTTATTACCTCTGAGGACAGGCCAGGATGGGGCTGCTGACAAGCTGCAGAAGTAAAAGGGGCGAGAAGGTGGAAATCTAACTCTGTCCTAGGCTGCAAAGCATTGTTCTTCTTTCCTTCCAGTAAATGGTGATGATGATGATGATGATGATGATGATGATGATGATGATGATGATACAGCCTCCTGGATCTCTCTCGTATCTGCAGTTGCAGTCCCATCGGGACTGTGTGAGTACAGAAATATTCTGCCCATTTTAATGTGGCAGAGCCATTACAGAGGTTGATAGAGTTTAGGAAGCTTCCTTACGGCCTTTGAGACAGGCCCAGACTTTCAATTTTCTTCATTTTATTATTCAATGGAGTGGTAATCAAAATGCATCCCTCTGAGCTCCTGTTTCTCTTTTCCTCCCTCATAACCTGAAACTGGTACACTTCCCTCCCCCTTTAACCCTCACAAGCTAAAAATAACACCCTTTTGGAACCAGCCGAAAAGCGTCAGTTGGAGGAGTTTAATTAGCTGGAGTGGACGGGAGACAGTTGTAGCCTTCCCAATTTGCTACACATTCTCCTGGGAGCTGGGGCCAAGAACAACTGGAAAATCCAGGTTTATGGGCAACAGAGTTGGGAGTTTCTGACTTACAGGGAGCGTTTCTCTGGTACTGGGCAGGGGTGCTAGGAGGTGTGGACATGAGGCGGAGGGGTTCAGAGCATGAGCTGCTGTGCTAGGTTTTTGAAGTTTGTTTCCTGCATTCCCATTTACTAGTTCTGTGACCTTGGATAAGCTATATAACCTCCCTGGCCTTGCCATCCTCATCTGTAAAATGGGGTTAATCTTAGCACTCACCTCATAAAATTGTACTGAGAATAAATGAATTCAGTTGAACACTTAGAACACAGCACAACACGAAGTTCAATGTGGGGTGTTCACAACATCATCATGTGTTTCCCTTTTTACTTTGGGGAATCTAGATCCATCCTGCTGACCAGCTTTAGCTTCTTCATTCTTTTATTGCTGTCACCTAGATAAAACAGTCCAATAAGAACAGAAAGGTTTAAATGAAGCAATAATCAAGATTCACATAGAAAACATGCTATACCTAATTTACGTGTGTTTTGTTAATTTCTTAAAATGAAATTTAACTTATCTTCAGGACTGTAAACAGTTGCACCAGGAAGGCTCTTAGAGATGCGGTCTTCACCAGTGATGGTGAAACTTTTAGAGCTTTCAGTGAAAACAAATAGCCAGCTGTGGCACATGTACCACAGGTTTGCCACCACCGCTAGGCAATCCTCTACAGAGCAGCCTCTCTGGCAGGAAATATTACGAATACACTGAGCCTAGGACATCTAAAACTTTATAAAGTTTAAAACGATATCCCTGATGCAAGCCTTGGGTGCCTACTAGTGAGATGTGCTAGGAACTTACAGCTATGGGAAGACATTCAAGATCTGTCAGTAGTCGTCAGAGGTGGCATTACAGGAACAGACTGGATGCAGGCTGAACTCAAAAGGGCAAGGAGGACAATCCCAGCCATTCTTCCCACTGCAGAGTAATGTGCAGCACTGTGATTCACAGGGCCTGCAGGAATCATGAGCACTATTCCAGAGTAGGATCCAGGTGCACAGCTTGGATGGTGCTGGCAGCAAGCTCCAGAGACCGTCTGATTAACGTGGGACTAAAGATGAGAGCTGGTGAGAATGCAGATCAAGCTCTGGTCGGTGTGGAGGCCCCCAGTAAAAGCCAGAGAGGAGTCAGAGTTCATTCAAGAGAACGAGATCAAGACAAATCTCCAATCTCCGCAGGTTTGGGTTATTGAGATTGCTCCCGCTCATGGCTCCTTGTCAGGCAGCCTGGGCTAATCTGTGGGTCCACAGGCTTGGGACATCTGAGGCTACACTTGGAAAATGGTAGCCTACATCTAGGCACCATCTGGGTCCTGGAGTCACCAGTTTGTGGAGAATTTACTGAAAGGTCTTGTAGTTATGGAAATAGTCTTATCAATATCCTTCCTCCTCTCAAAGCAACAGGCAACTGTTGAGGAAAATTATCTATATATTAGAGTGAGTAAAGTGGGATTTAAAGCTCTACCTCTAAAACCTTATGTTGCTGTTGTTGTTTAGGATATTATATGGTCCATAATAGGGATTTCATTCTATTCTTTTGAAAACTTAGTTCTTTAGTGAGTCTTTCTCTTATTTGAATCTAGACCTTTGTTTACATGACCTCACTAAATTCTGAGTCTTTTATCTTGAAGTTAACATTGAAACCTTATCTACTTATTCATGATGTTACTATATTTTTCCTTCTACTCTCTCTCTTTAACTTTTTTTCTTCCTTCCTCCACCCCAAAAGTCTCTGATTTAAAACAATTTCATGTATTATTGCTCCTGACTGCACGGATTAGCTGGGTAGTTCTGATTCTAGGGAAGGCTCGGTTGACAGCACCTGGGTCTTGCTCATGTATCTGAGGTCAGTTCCAGGGCTGGCTGGGAGCTTACTGGGGAAGAAGGCTTTGCCTGGGTCGTTCTGTTGCTTCCCATCTGCTACTACCCCAGCCTTGGTCACAGATGTCCAAAAATGATGTTAGAAGTGCACAGGCCCTCTTAAGGCATAGCCACAGACTGGTACAGCGTTACTTCTCCTGTGTTTTTGAAGGAAGTGAAATTACAAGGCCAACTTAAATTAAAGGGCTAAGGAAATAGACTTTACCTCTTGATGGGAGGAGTAGCAAAATCTCGTTTCAAGAGACATGATATAGGGAGGAGAATAAGCTATTTTTTCAAACAATCTACCACCCCTTTTTCTTCTCTTAATAATTCATGAATTATCTGAGCAAAACAAGAACATTGAGTTGGACACTAAGGTATCAATGCTAAGAAAAAAAAGTTATATTCCTTGTCCTACACATTACATTCTAATGGGGAAGAGAAAGTGGAATGAAATTATTCTGCAAATGAATGTCAAGGTACATATATGTGTGTGTGTGTGTGTGTGTGTGTGTGTGTGTGTGTGTGTGTGTGTGTATGGAGAAAGAGAGAAGCTCCTAAGGAGTCTAAAGTATTATGAAAGCTTAAACAAGGGAAACTAAATTAGTTGTGGGAGGTGTTTGAGTCTTGAGGAGGGTTCCCTGGAGAGATGACCACTGGGGTGAAATCGAAAGGTTGGAAGATGATGAGGGAAAGCTAGGGATGGGAATTCTAGGCAAAGGAAGAGCATACCTCGCACCAGGACCAAGTGCAGCCGAAGCTCAGAAAGCAAAGAAGAGTGTGATCACCTGTAAACAGACTTGGAACCATGGCAAGAAATCTGTTCAATATGTTAAATATAAAAGGAAATCATTGAATGGCTTTAAGTGGGGTGAGATGGTGATGAGGGAGTCTATACATGAGCACCAACTGTAAATTTAGAACAGAAAGGGATGGAAAAGGAGCACATTTGAGTTTGAACAGTTTCTGGAGAAGGAAGACAATTATTTTTACAACTTACAAAGTATTATCAAGTCTTGGACAAGGGACTGGAGATTGCATATTACAAGAGTATGAGTCCTCAACTCAGAGGAAATGCTCTGAGTCTCTCCATACCTATGTTATCATTTACTACTTAAAATACATGGCTCCATTTGGTTTGATAATATCTTATTAACAAATTTGGAGTCTATAATTAAGAGCAGAGAATCCCAAGTCAGACTGTCTAGGTTCAACTTGGGGGTGTAGAAAATACTGTGTGACTTTATATTAGTTACTATTTCCAAAGCCTCTTCACCCACAGCATGGAACAACCATATTACCTATGCTGTAGACTTGTTATGAGGAGAATTTATACATGTGAATTAATTTAGGAGTATCTAAAATACTTCTAAAGTATCTATAATAAATTTATTATCTTCATTAATATTATTATCATTATTTTTATATTTTTTGTGTTCCCCTTGTCAATTTTCAGTATGAAGTTATTCTGTCATATAAAAGGACTTTAGAAAGAAAGCTTTCCCATATTTTTGGAAAGTTTTTTCTATGAGTAGAACAGATTATACAATATATAGATTAGCTATTTTTTAAAGAATAGTTTAAAAATTTCAGGTGGTGTTAAAGCCATCTGAAATTGATATTTCTTATATTGGTGAAATAAATTATCTACTTCATATATCTTCCCAAGATTATTGGAATAAAGTTTTCAAGTTTCAGCCATATTAGTTTTTCATCTCTTGGATTTTCAGTGTGTTTTTTGTGCCTGAATTTTGTTTCACTTCATCAGTCTTGACAAATCTTTATTTTATTGATCATTTAAAATAATTAGCCTTAAGTCTTGTTGGTTTTGTTTTGTTTTCTATTTCATGCAATAATTTCTGATCTTTATTATTTCCAACTTTCCATTTTCTTTTGTTTCAATTTAATCTATAATTTACTGGATTGAATATTTAGCTTAACACTTTTCTGTCTTTCTTACATTTGTGTTCAAAGCTCTCCAGTTCCCTCTAACACTGCTCCAGCTACTTTTCAAAGACCTCATTTGTGCTACTTCCATCATCATTCAAGTCTAACTACATCACAATTTTCCCTGTGATTTTCCTGACACATTTATGTAAGCTTTTTAAAACTTAAAAGTGTTTGGAAAACATGTATTACTTTAGTTATTATTTTAGAACTTATTTCTCATTTAATTGTATTGTTATCAGACTGATTACTTTGGCATTTCTTATAAAATCTTTTTATATATCTCATGATTTTGAAAACAAGTTTTATTTTCTTTTACCAATTTTCTCTTCAGCTGTATTTAACTTCCTCCCTGATCCATTCACTCATTTTTTGAAACATCTAGTGTATGATTTGTGCTTCATATCCATAAATTCTGATTGGATCTTTTTCGGACTCAACTAGTCCTTTGCATAGAGTTCTGTTATTTTAATTATATCCAAAACTTTTATTCATCTTTGGCAATTAAATATTTCCATGTCATTCTATTACTTTAGTTTCTTTGATTATTAATTTTTTTGGCTGGGTCATCTGGACCTTTGGATTTCATAGATTTCTCTTCTTTACTGGTTTGTTCTTTTTGACGACTGTGTTCACCATCGACAAAGGCTAAACATTCTGTGAAGTTCTGCCTTGCACGGCGGTTGTGACTGCATAATTTCAAGATTGCTTATAATGAGAGTCTCTGGGGAGACGCTCAGTCGTTTAACTGATCTGAACCAGTTTTTAGGTTAATTTCTGGGTTTACAATCAATGCATCATTTGGTTTAAGTTTGGACTACATATCTAACAATGGCTTAGGTCTTGAGTTTTTCTTTTTGCCAATAATTTTCTCTGTTTTGACTCAAAGCCTAAGACATGAGATGTATTTCCTTCCGGGCTAATAGATACTTTTTCTAACCCATGAGGAAAAGGTGAAATCTGAATTTCAACTGTTCTCCATTATATTGTCTTAAAATGGGCATTGCAGTTTCGGCCCTGGGCTTCTAAGAGCTAAGCCTCCTCTAGTACCTGAGCACTGAATTACTGGATGCTGAACTACTTTTAGACTATTGTCCTTATACTGATATTCTTTTTCTTTTCTTGAACATGGAGCTCTCTCTTGATTTATTCTAGTTTATTGAATATTTTCCACTTTATCCAGAATTTCTGTGTACTTAAAATACAAAGTTCAGGGTTGGGAGGAAAAATGCATCTTGTTAATTAAAAAAAAATACAAAGTTCATTGGTTCAGTTTTCATGATATAAAAAGTTAGCTTCAGAGGTTTCCACAGTAATATTCGATGAAAGAAAATAAAGGAATATTGTCATCAGCGTTCTAAAGTAAGTAAGGTTTGACCGATGTGTTGGACTCAACTTATGCTGGTTTTCCAAAAGCTTGTGGATAAAATGTTATGAACATTACAGCAAAGTAAGCAAAGCCATTATCCAATCTTAAATTATACAAAATTATAATTCAATAAATTTTAAAAACAGGTCCCCAACTGTACTAGACTCCTGACTTTTTGATTATTTAACTACATTTTTACTGTGATCCGTGATCTCGAGAACATTTATATCTATCATATTGCTATAGTTGAGGTACTGTGTATATGTAATGTTATGTGCCTCAGCATCTCTCCCCACATCTGTGACCCGTGACATCCTGTTGGTAGAGTGAAATCAGTCACGGTGGGATTATTTGTCTCAGGAAAATTGTCGAATCTGAAAATCAGATCTTTTCATTCTTCCACAGAACCTGTTGCAAACCACTTACTAATACATTACTGGAAAGGAGAATAATATTGTAATTAATGTACAAAAGCAATGTATGGTACATACATTTATAACTATGAAAGAACTCAGATATTAGAGCACCCATTTGTTCCACTTGGAAAAGATATCAATGGCAAAAATGAAATCAATCACGAGACAAATATGAATTCAAACAACAAATGGAGAATTATAAATAAAATAAAAGGTGGCAAGGAATAAATGAATTTAAACTTCGACTTAAGACAACATAATTGTAAATTTTAGGATTGTAGTACACAATTTAATGTTATAAACTTTGGTATTATTCAATCTATTACAAAAATAGGTTGGAGAAATATGATATCAAGAAGTACAGTTATGTAAATTTCATCTTTTAGAAGAAAAAGAAAATTGATATTGTTAAATTAAAATATGGCTTAAAACTTACTACCTTACAAAAAATGTAGAGGAAGCATCATACTTAATGGTAACATATTAAAAGTTTTTCACCTTAGAGTGAGATAATGACAGTGATGCCTGCGTTCAGAGTTTTGATAATGTAGATCCTCCCCAGTGTGGCCAGGTGAAAGAAGAATTTAAGCGAAAGAATTAAAACTATTTGTTATTTGTGTGACACTATTATTGTGTGCTACTGGGCTGATTAATTTCTAGACCTTTTCAGTGGCTAGAACTCTTTTTTTTTAAATTTTTTTATTATTTTTACCAAGAACATGTATTGGTACATTGCATACATAATGATCATAATCAACATGGTTATTTTGTACTCTTGTACAGTCTAATACTACATTTATATAACATAAAGTTAGTTTTAATTTTATAAATGTAATAATTTATTATTATATGAAAAGCAGCCATTTATGATGCTCCGTGAGTCTGGACATAACAGATTTGGACAGGGAACATTAGGGGTAGCTTGGCTGTGGTCTTCATTCCTAGGGTTGGGGCTGGGCACCTGCAAACTTGCTCATTTGTGTGTCTGTTCTTTAATGGTTGCCTTCGCTAGGATCTACTGGAACTGGCCAGGCCTCTCTATGTAGCTTGAGCTTCCTCACAATTTGGTGACTGACTTCCAAGGGTGAGTGTCACAGGAGAAATCAGACAGATGCCCTATCACCACTTACTTGTGAGTTAAAATGCTTCATGGATTTGCACTGATTCTTGTAATTCACATTCAGGATTACATAGCTTGCTGACTCTCTAGGTTGCTTCTATATGTCATTTATTCCACACCAGTAGTCCTAGTTCTAAACTGCTGGGGACTACAGAATTAGACTATTCCATTTTTACTCATGAACTTTATTGATATGATGCATATAACAATCTAGTATTATTCTACCAATATTATGATACTCTATTCTCTCCTCATTTCTGAAAAATAATGGTATTTGGTCTACATTGTCAGTGTTTATAACCATTATATACTACGGTCTCTTTCCTTTAACTCTTTAAAACTTTAGGTGAAAATTAATGCTCACCATCAATTGCATTTCAATGTCTTTAGGATAGTTTTACCTTTTCTGAGCTTTATTTTCTAGTAGATTTTTCGGAACAAGCGCATAGAAACAGCAATCCCTCGTTTCTTGAATGCGATAAACGTTCGCCCGCTGCCTTTATCCGCAAGGCAGTTTGGATGGACACCAAGTCCTTGGCTCCCTTTGATTTTTCTCTGAGTGTCTTAAATATTTTAATTTTAATGTTATTCCATATCTTTGTTTCTATTATGAAACATTGCCAGTGAAAAGTTTGATAGAACTATAATATTTTTAAGTGTTTTGTATTTCTGCTTAAATGCCATAAAAATTGCTTATTTTTCCTTTCAAGTCTAGTAATTTTATTAGAATATGTTCCAATGAGTTTTTTTGGATCAATTTTCTCAGGTAAGTGCTGTGCCTATTCAATTTGTCATTCTAATTTTATATCGTATAATTTATTCTACAATAGATATTTTAATTTTTTGGACATTTTCCCTCAATTATTTTTATTATATTTGTTCTATTTCTTTTCTTTGTTTTTTCTCTTTTTTCTCTTTGAGATTGCTATTATACTTCTGTTGAATCTTCTTTGCTTGTTTATATTCAGTATTTGTCAGTTTTTCTTGAATCATTTCGTCTCCTTTTAAACTTCTTTCAGATTTTTACTATTTTGTCTTTTTCACTTTCAATTTTTCTTAAGCCAGTTTTTGCTTTATTAATTTGCAGTTGTAGGCTTTTGTTTTAGATTTCAGTTCTGAGGAAATTTTTTTTTTTTTGTCTTTGTAGTTTTTCTGGAGGGTTTATGCCTCATTTTAAAAAATTTTGCAATATATATTGGCCTTTTGTTTTAGGTATAGTGCTCTTCATGTCGTCACCTTTGTCTTTGTTGTGATGTGACCTTTATTGCGTCCTTTTTTTGTGCATTCATTGTCTTCCGGGACTTTATTGGGTGTAGTACTTCGTCCTTCCTGTTTTTATGCAAAATTGATTTCCCTCGAACTTTTAGTGAAAGCCGAGGTTCATGCTCGTTTTTCTAATTTAACAATGCTCCATTTGCATTGTTACAAAATATATGGATTTGATTTCTAATATTCATCACTCAGCCCTTTTGCTCTCCTCTGTTTTTGTTTAGACCTTGCATTTCCTACCTCAATTGTCAGTCTCACTCAATGAGGATTCTGTCCCACTCTGTGTCACTGTGGGCCTTTTCTTCCAACAGAACCCTGCCAGATTTGAGAGTTCTTGCTGTCCGGAATTCTTTAGATTTAACCTTATTCTTTGGAACTCACCTAATGCTGTAAATCAGCAAAAATCATTTTTCTTAAGTCAGCTCACATCTTGTGAGTCCCTGGTGGCTGTTTTGGAGTCTTTTCATCTCTGATTTGTCAGATGTTCTCTTTTTGACCCTTGCTTCTTCCCATATTGCTGTTGATATCACTCAGGTTCTGTTCTCTATGTTTCAACCAATTCATTTTTGCTGTATTTTGTTTCATGAGGTTACTTGGTCACCTGGTTTAACTGTATGATTACCAGGATCTTAAGTTTGTGTTATGTAGCGTCACTATCTGAATTTATGTGTGACTCAGATAAATTAAAAAAGTATGTCACCATTAGCACCAAATTTTAATATTATATAAATGATTAATAATTATCTAATTAATAAATTTTAATAACATCAATAAAATTTGAAAAGGCATTTAAAGGTATTAAAACCATAAAATTTCATAGAAAACTCGTAAGGCTATTTTCAGCATGACTTTTTAAAATATAAATTTTATTGGTACATAAAACTTTATTTTAAGTAAGAAACATGATTATCATTAATAATAAACCACTAAAATCGTTTTCACACAATCAGGAGCATTGTAGCTATTTATGTTTTGATATAATTAGGAGTAATACTGGCAGATATATTAATCTTACCTTTCATGAACACAAGAGTACAGGTCTAAAATTACAAGATTATTCCCAGAGTGTATTAGATAGTCCCAGAGTGTATTAGATACACTCTGGGAATAGTGGGCAAAGGTTTTAAAATCTATTCCTTGGTTTCCTCTGATTTATCTCAGATTAAACAAGCTAGAGAAGACAGATGCCATTATAATGACGGCTAGTAGGAACAAGAAGACACCTGGCTTCATGCTCTGATTCTAGAAATTCAACAAAAAATATTAATTGTGTTTGCTTCAGAGCTCATTTTGATGTTTGGTTTTTGTCTACGCTCCACAACTTCAGAAAACAAAGACATTTGTTATGAGTTGTTATTTAGTTTTATTTCAGAAAATAAAAATAATTAAATGATCATGAAGTTCTAATATACATTTTTAAAGTTGCTCATTAAATTAAAAAACAATTCCAAATGAATCTTAAGGAAAGGTTAAGACATTAAACTATAAAACTTTTCATAATTCTCATAAGTGACAAAAACGAAGGAACAAAAACAAAAAAAACAAACCCAGCCAGTTCCTGTGAGACTAAAGGAAGAGAAAGCACTTCCCAATTAACACGGGCAGAACTATCTTGGCCAGTTTTTCTTGTTTCCCTCACGGGCGGGAGGTCTGGCACGCTGCCCGCCTACATGCCACTCCAAGTGTGTGCCCCGATCCGGTGTCAGAATGCTCGGCTCACAGGTCAGAGAGGGCGCTGCCGTTTACTGAAATGTACACAGAGTACTTATTCACACATTCTTTTGCACCCGTGTTTCCTCTTGCCAAAATGCCGTTTCGGAAACAGTGGAGAGGCTGGAAAGTGTTCAACCTGAGAAAGAGAAAACATAAGGAAAGGATAAACCGGCATGCGCTCTGTATTCGATTAACCGGAAGGTGGTTATGAGGGAAAGGAACTAGCTTGACCTTATCCCACAGTGATCAATTGGTACAAATGCACAAAAGCCTTTGAATTTCATCTCA
The DNA here is from genome assembly GCA_004026905.1 of Hystrix cristata. Classification (NCBI taxonomy): domain Eukaryota; kingdom Metazoa; phylum Chordata; class Mammalia; order Rodentia; family Hystricidae; genus Hystrix; species Hystrix cristata. The sequence continues at coordinate 11,330 of PVJO010019574.1, forward strand.
AAGCTTGAGGAAGTTCCTCTCTACTTTAGAAGTCTTGCACATCCAGTTCCCCATCCCCCCCAGACTGATTCCCAGAGTTCTGCTCTTTCAGAAAAGACTTCTCCCACAAAATCATATTCTCCTTCTGCAGTTTTTCTTCTAGCAATGGACGTCTTGCCTGTATTAAGAGGATAAATGTTTCATTTGAAAGGAAAAGAAAACCACCCACAGAGTGGATGGTTTGGCATCAGTGATAGGGTCAAGTACAGGGAAGTCACCTTGGCGTGAGAACTATGACCAGGATTATGGCACTGAGATTGTACTTGGTCCTACACTAAGTCATCGAAAGTTAAAAACCAAAGACTAGAGCTGCTTCTTGAAAACAATGGGGGCACTTTGGGCCTAAGACTAAACCAGACTAAAAGTTGTGATCGTTGCCCAATTATGTGACCACAAATAGCCTGACTCAAAGGCCACCCTCGCAGCCAGTCTGGACACTGCCCTTGAGGAGTGACAGCAGCAGATACTCTGTCAGGTGGCTCTGTCCAGACATTTGAAGACGTGCATTCCTTGTTCGGTCATCCAATCTGTTTGGCTCTAACTTGTTTTCAGAATTTAAAAAAAAAAGTGTATACGTTTTAAAGGTCTTGGTTAGATCTCTTTCTTGGGTCAAGTCTTCTGGCCCCCCCGGCACCCACCTGCAGAGGACAGATTCCTTGGACTGTCTGGGCTTCCCCTCAGCTTTCATGTCTGTGTCATTTGGGTTGTGGCCAAGGGCAATGGAGAGCTGGAAGGTTTGTGGAACAGGGTCTCAGAAACTAAGTCACCTCAGCTCAGGGTAACACTGTTACTCAAAAATAATAAGGAGTCATGGAGAGATCATCAAATCTCTTTTACATTGATGGTGCAGACACATCTGTAGAAAGGCTGAGAACTGTGGGCTTGTAAGAGTGTGTTTGTCTAGTCCTCGTGAATATTAAACGTTGACTTTTGCTGTGGGTTTGCTAGAACATGCAAGCCAACCTCTCACGGAGAACAACTAGCACAGCTGAACAGAATAGTTTTTAAATACTGAAGTATCATATGGCTAATATTCCAGAGAAAGAAGAAACTCAGAGAGGTGCAGCCCTTCACAGAGAGGCTGGAATCCGAGAGAGCATTTGGCAGCAGATCACCGTGGAGTCTGGAGCAGTTAGGCACACAGAACTTTAATAAGACCAGCTGTGGGTTGCCTTTGGGACTCGGGAGGAGGACCTTCTAAAAATAACAACAAACCAGGAAGACAGAAGAGTCATGTCTTGTGCAGATTACAATCTCAATTCCTTGAGTTAGTTATCTGTGACTGGCAGTCCCCCTAGCTAGCTATCACAAGCACACCTAGTTTTCCTATGAACAAGAGAGCTTTAATCCCAGGTGTCAATACTAAATTTAAAATAACTGGGTAAAGAGATAGTCACTATTACAGAAAACAGGAGACAACTGAAAAGAGAAACAGCTGCAGAAATGATCTAGACAGTGGACATGGATTTGTAAATAACATCTTCTTTCCTTCTCCTCAGTAGCCTCCTTTCCCTCTTCCATCCCTCTTTCCACTCCTCCTTCTGCCCCCTTCCTCCATCTTCTCAATTTAAGTAGGGACAGATTATCATGTTTTAGTTGGAAACTCACCCTCTTAATCTATTTTATCTGCACCATCTTACCAACTGAAAGCATTTGCTGGCAATTACGGTCATAGTCTTGATTTGATTACTATACCAAACCTACATTCTGCTTGGCCTTTATGATTTAAAAATCATCAGTATTATGTTTTTATTAGATATAATTAAGAATCAGTTGTTTCTTCCAATACTGCAAGCCCCTATATTTATGGCCCCTTTGTGGCCCGTCATTTCTGTTCACAATCCAGTTACTTCTTTACTGAGCCCGTCTCTTTCTTGCAGCACTTTGTCCAAAGCTCATTTAAGTAACACACTTTATTGACATTCGAGTTTCCAAATTCTTCCACGAGAACTAGAAGTTCATTAAAGATGTTTTTGAGTTCCATATTACTTCAGAAATCACTTTCCTCAAACATTTTCCATCTGGATGACACAAATCAATATTCCTCCACTTTAGGTAACACCTTCATTTCTTGCTCCCTACCAGCTGGTACCCAGTCCTTCATCCAACGCCAGGTTTGGTTGTTGCTCCAACTTGTAGTATCAGTGGGACTAGGCAAGTTTATGTGCCTGTGAAAAACAACATCTCTAAAGTGTAAAATGACAACTTTTTTTTTCTTCCTGCTACAAGTCTATTCCAAGTTGTGAGAGGGATTTGCTCACTTTCTTCACTTGGGTATCTCGGCTGATCCTTGAATCCCATCTCTCACTATCTGACTGTGAAAGAGAACTCTGCAAGGATTCACGCTGGCAATTAAATGTGTTTGTCACTTGTGTTCATAGCACATCGTGCAGATCTGATCATTTGACTCCACTGGCTGCAAAGGCGTCAGGAAACCAAAGTTACTGTGGACTTAGAAAATGCGGAAATAGGAGATGTGCAGAACAGAATACTCAACGACCACATCGACCTTTGTGTGTGTAGACACTGGGTGAGTGAAGACACAAACCAGGAGTGTAAAAACGGACATTGCCCCAACGGTTCTGAGAGGTTGGGCGAGGGGTGGTGAGCCTACACATACACGCCGCAGATGGCTGCCTGTACCACTGAAAGCTCTGACAGGGTCACCGCTACTGCTGGGCTGCTATACAGAAAATACAAAAGTCAGATGCCTAGTGTCTATCTTCTACAAAGATAAACGCTTCACAGCTTAAATGTAGAAAAACTGAAAGAAAACTTTCACAGTGTACAAGAAAACATTGAAAAAAATCTTTCCAAATTAGGCTAGGAAAGAAGTTCTTAAGCCAAACATTTCCAAACCAAGGAAAAGGCTAATAAATATAATTAAAGTACAAGAAAAAAAGTCAATAAGAGCCAAGTTACCATAAACTAAAAAGTCCGATTTATTTCACGTAAGAGTATGGTCTCAAGATGCATCCATTTACCTAGGAACATCTCAAGCTTATCATTCTTTATGGCAGAGTAGTACTCCACTGTATAAAAGAACCACATTTTCTTTATCCATTCTGCTGTCAATGGGCATTTAGGCTGTTTCCAAGATGTAGCTATTACAAACTGTGCTGCTAGAAAGATGGATGTGCATATATCCCTGCGGTATGATGCTTTTAATTCTTTTGGGAAGATATCGAGAAGTGGAATAGCTGGGTCAAATGGAATCTCTAGTCCTAGTTCCCTGAGGAATCATTCCTAGGTAAATGGATGCACCTTGAGACCATACTCTTAAGTGAAATAAATCGGACACACATGTTTAAATACCACATTGTTTCTCTGGTGAGAGAAACTGAAGGTGTAAATAAAGACTAAAATGTATTATATTGTGAAAGAGAAGAAAATGTCCAACTGGGAAAGGGAACAAGGAAGGGGGAAAGGAACAGAGGGACAAGAGAAATAAGAAATGGAAGGAAAAAATGGAAACAAAGCTTTTGTAAATAGGGAGGAGGGAGTGAGGGGAGGAGAATGGGAAAAAAAGAAGCAACAAGATAGGTCATGCACAGGTACAAATCCCCTACGATGAATGTTATCACTATGTACATCTAAAATATACCATTAAAATAAAATTAAAACAAAAAAACTAAAAAGTCATGCCACATACCAGGAGTAGCTACTTGTAAACCACTTAACTGACTATGGAGTAGAAACAAGAATAAATGATGAGTTCCAACACGTCAATAAAAAGCAAGATAAAGTGAAAATACAGCAAGGAAAATAAATGTTCTGTACCAAAATAAACAGATATATTCTCTAAGTTTTGTTTCCATATAAAGGGACCATTATACAGCAGTTTCAATGAATGAAACAGTAACTTATATTAATGTGAATAAAAGATCAAATCTAATGTTTAGAAAATAAGCGTTTTAAAATAGTATTTGGAGGCTGAGACAGGAGGATTGCCTGGAGTTTGAGGCCAGCCTGGATTACATAGTGACTTCAAGGCCAACCTAAACTACATAGTAAGACTCTGTGTCCAAAATCCAGAAAAAAATAGTAATGCAGTATGGTACTAATTGCATAGAGATATAAATATTAAAAATGTTTTTCGGTATATGCATGTATGTAGTGAACTACACAAATATATACATATTACATGCCAGTGTTTTCTTAATGAAAAAAATGGTAGGAAATATAGTATCTTTATTTTAAGATCCCATTTCATAAATGAAAGATTTCTAATGCAAGTGAAGCAAAATAAATATGCGTTAATGCTGATCATAAGTACATTGGTGACTATTATATAATTTGCTATAATTTTCTGTGCACTTTAGTTACTGAGATATTAAAAAAATTAACAAATAAAAAGACAATATGGGCCCTCATAGACACTTACATGTCATGACACACACACATGTTGCATATGTATGTATTTTATTTATGTAGAAGCGTGCTACATACACACAATGATTCTACCAGTTAAGGTGCATTCCACTGTGAACAACAGATGCAGAACTCACATAATTCGAAGCCTGTTGAAAGAAAACTCGAGAGTCGATGCCGCAGCTCCACATTATGAAGTCCCATATTACCTAAGCTCTTCTTTACTCTGCCAGCCGTTGTTAGCAGTGCTTTTGGGGCGGTTCCTGCAACTCTGACCATTACTTGTGTGTGTGTGTGTATGTGTGTGTGTGTGTGTGTGTGTGTGTGTGTGTGTGTGTGTGTGTGTGTGTGTGTGTGTATGTGTGTGTGTATGTGTGTGTGTGTGTGTATGTGTGTGTGTGTGTATGTGTGTGTGTGTGTGTGTGTGTATGAAATATATATAGTCTATCTCTCTTCTCAGAAAGAATAATCTTTCTAAGATGGCTTCTTGAGAAAATTCCTTATATTTCCCTGGTCAGGATGGGAACAGATACAAGATCAATTAATTTAGGCAAAGAAGAGCAAGAGTTCCTCGTCTGATGTTGACAAACTTTTGTTCTGTTAGGAAGAAAAAGAGTGCGTGGTAAGTTCTAAGCAACCACCTAGATATTATTTGTAGATCATTACTATACACCCTAGAAAATAAATGTTTCAAAATAATATATACAGCAAGGTACTGACTGTGTAAAACTATAACATATTCAAAATACATTTCATGATTTTACTCAAATATGCCAGCCACTTCTCTAAAAATTTTAAAAACCTGAGAACAGGTTTTGTGGAATCTAGCATTGCCCAATGATGAGATTAATGAACAGTCCACATCAAGGATATAAAGGGAGGTAGGTGTTGAAGGACTGGCATCTACATAAAGCTGACTCACGAATCTGAGCTTATACTCACAAGTTTCCCCGAGAAGCTCTGGGTGAAATCTTTGCCATCTCGACCTCGGGGACCCCAAAGAGGAGCTCATGGGCTTGAGTACTAATGTGACTGGGGTCATTTTAAAGGGCATCCTGGAGCGTTAGTTCAAAGCACATCTTCTTAGTGGCTGTTTACTCTGATCTGCCATCTTAAGTTCTGCTTCCCTCCACGGAGGACCCCTCTGGCCTGGGCTCATCTCAGACAGCAAAAGGGTGCCAACAAATCGCTCTTCTCTTGGCCCACTGCAGCCGCTACCTCGTGGCTTATTTAACTACTCTTTTCATTAACAGCTGTTTACGCGTCACAGAGATACTTGTTGAGCTTGGTGAATGACATAAGCTGTGGTCATTTTCGGTCTCTGACCCAAAGCAAATGATCGTATTTGACAAGATGTTTTCTGTATAACACCAACTAGTGAGAAGCAGTTGATTAAACAGTCTAAATTGTTACATTAAGACCAGGTATAGGAACGGTAGCACACCGCAAACCTGCTCCCTCTCGAGGGACAGTATCTTGCTGAAGAAGGTCCACACAGATACAGATGAGTATGGAAGGGAAGTGTAAGGACCTCGGAACATAGAGTATTCTTTGGGTGTCTTCATTCCCAAATAAACAGCATCCGAAGGGAAAGGAGGGCTCTGCTAAGTGGGGTTGCTCAGGCTCGTGGGCGTGGTACAGCCACCTCTGCCACTGGCCTGTCGCAGGAATGCAGTCACATCTAGGCTTGGATCCCCTTCGCCTTCATCCGTTTAACTCCTAGTCTCAAAAGAGGGGTCAGCCCCGGCAGGGAGCACAGCTCAGCCTCACACTCGCGAGCGGCCAGCGGCCAGCGTCATGCGTTTGCAAGCCGTGAAAGTACCACTTAATAGGACCTTCGTCTCCCTTTGAGCCAAGTGCAGGAAAACTGCTGCTAAACTGCTCAACTGGCAGAGCTGAGTTTATACAGATGGAAGAGTTAGCAAAGACCACAGAACAAATACCAGCAACCAACCCATTTCACACTTCTGAAAAAAGAGAGAAAGGAATGGCAGCGGCAGGCCAAAGCAAACAGGCTTTGGAGGACTTGAAAGTGTGGGATGGAATTTTCACCCATTCCAGTGCCTTTCACACTCATTCGGAGTGGCTTGCTCCACTCGCAGAAGCAGAAGCTTTCTGCATTTATACTCCCGGGCTTAGTCTCCTACAGAAAAAGGGGCAATTCGTTTTCAATCACAAAACAAGCGCTGTTTCCAGTATCACCAGCACAGTTTTTCTGGAGTCTGGGATTTGGGGGTGGGGATGGGGATAAAGGGAGGCACCATTCTTTCCAGAAGAGTCTATGTTGTTGGGATTCCCTTAGCTTGTCTCTTTGTGGTCCACGCTAGCTCTTATTTTTATTTTTTTTATTTTCTCTTTTTACTTTCCTTCCAGGAAAGAAAGCCATTTTCTTTTCTTTTCCCTGGAGTATGCTGAAACGTAAAACTCCCCCACAATCTGCCGCCTCACACAAATACCCTTCAGTTTCAGCTGAAGACTTGGGTGCTCATCAAAATGTATTCTTAGGTAAATTCGGATGTGGTTGCTGCCCGGGGAGATGTATGATCTTCTAACTCTGGCCCCTGAGACACAGAGGACAGTACTGGATATAAAAATTGAAGAGAGATTTAGCCCGAGTTGCTGTGAAATGGTCAGCTGCCATCTCCATTGTGGTTACACAGAATTTATGGACAGTGGTTGGAAGAAGCTGTTCTGTGAGCTGGCATTACAAAGGCCAGTGGGACGGCTTCAGCCAGGAGGCCTGGCCTGAGAAAGGAAGAAAATGACATGCACAGGAGACAGACCATCCTGTGATCAGCCGAGCTCTGGATGGACTGGAAAACGGCAGTAAGAAATCCTTTTGACGGGTTAACCAGGTTACTCAACTAGTTTACCAGAATGTGTGGACATGTGTCTATGAGGAAAAATTTTGCAACTGTGTTTAAAAACAGTTCCATCTGTTCATATGTACTTTAAATGCTTAGATGGAAAAACACATTAGTGAAAAAAGAAGACTCAGACTGTTAAGAAAACAGATCGTCTCAATTCAAGTTGGTAACAGTGAATGATACACTGGTTAACAGAGAGCACCATGGAAAACAGGTAGTTCTGTAGGAGGGAGAGGAAAGCAATGCGGGGAAAGGCAACCAGGCTTCTCAGTGGGACTTCTCTTGGCTAGATGAGCCCTCCGAAGGCTGATATATTGACATGGTGTATGCTCCTTGTTTATACAAAGAGAGGTTGGGCCAAAGAAAAGTCCATTAGAGAAAGTGCTGGCATCTGGGTGACTCTGAATTCAAAGGAGGAAAAATCCTCCCTGGAGTTGGCAGAATAAAGAGATAATAAAAATCATCTTGGTGGCTAGAATTAGGGTGAAGGAAGAGGACAAAGCAATGAATTTGAATTGACATGTTGCTTTCAAAGGTTTGAAAGCCTTTTGAGAGGAAAAGCAGATATAACAGCAACGTTAACCCTGATTTTGACGAAACTGGTTTTGGAGCAGTGGGTATGTATCACGGTAGATATATATGAGTGCAGACATTGCCAAAGAGTTCAGTTGTATTGGTTTTCTCTTGGGAGAAAGAGTCCTGGGGAGGCAGCTTTGTTCCCCTGACGGATAAGCAATTGGGATGGCAGTGTCAAACAGGGCAGAGCTCCCTGGCCCACGTCCTACTCTTCTGCCTACAAAGGGAAACAGAGACTAGATAACCTCTATTTGTAGTATGGTATTCTAGAATGTCTTTTATGTGTAATTGACCAAGATCAGGAAAAGCAGACGTGATTCATAATTCTATGCCTAACTTTTCTTTGGTATGAGCTCTTTATCAAGTCAATCCTGATAAATATCATGGATCTCAACTTTCTTCCTCTCTCCTTCTTTCTGTCTCTCTTTCTTTCTTTCTTTCCTTCTTTTGTTTTTTTAAATTTTTTGTTTTTTTTTAAATTTTTTGTTATTTTTTGGAGGTTGGACCCAGGGCCTTTGCTACATTCCTAGCCATTCAAAAAAAATTGTATTTTTTAAAATTTTGAGACAAGGTCTCACCTAGTCACTAAGTTGCCCAGGGTGAGATAGAAGAACTTGAAAACCTCCTGCCTCAGCCTCCTAGAGTGCTGGGATTACAGGCCTCAATTGCCACACCCAGAAACTCATTTTTCTGAACCTGAAAGCTAAAGTTGTTAAGGAATTTTATCAGTTACTAAGAAGACAATGGTACCAAACTCAGCCTTCTGCAGCATCTTCTTAAGTACAGTAGGTGACAAGTGGCGGGTGGCCATGTAATGGTGATACTGGGTGGTGAGGCCTTGGGCCCTGCTGGCGCAGCTTCTCCCAGCCAGTTCCTGATACCGAGTCCCCACGGAGCAGTTTTAACCATTCCAGGGCTGCAGAGTAAGCGTAACCTTTCCAGCGCTGCATGGTGCTGCCTTTCTTTGCTATCAAATTACCAGATTTAAATAAAAAAGTAAAACTTTCATAATAGATTACATCACCAAAACATTTGAATCAATCTTAAATCTTATATTCTCTGGATAGCTCTCACCTCACCCTAATCTTCTCTAGCTCACAAGTGAGGGGCTTATGAGATAATGTTTCTCACTTTCTACCAAGTCTTCCAACATTACCACCTGTGATCAGTATATTATATATTAACATTATCTCTCTCTCTCTCACACACACACACACACACGCGTATATATGTGTTCTTCCTATTCCACAGCTAACCCATAGAGTCTCACATTGATAATGCCATTTCCTCCTCTTCCAGGATGCCCTTCCTGTCTCTCTCCCCTGGATAAATTCTAAATTTTGGGCCATCGATTAAATGTCATGTCCCAATTCCTGTTTTTGAAAGTGTGGACCCATGTACATATACATATACATATACATATACATATACATATACATATACATATACATCATATACAGATACAGATACATGATAGAGAGTTCTGGATAATATAATGGAAATACAGTACAAAGGTAATTACAGATAATGAGGTTTTCTTACATGTTTATTTGTTCCTACCTTCGTTAGACTATTAGCTCCATGAAAAGAATGTCTTTTTGTCTATTTTGCTTGCTTCTGTGTCTTGTCTCTAGTGCTCAGAAGAGTATCTATTACTTTTATGACCATGGAATGAATGAATGGATATCTGATTTTGTTCTTCAGAAAGCTCTTCATCAACATTTGTTTTTCTGTCCTGCACTGTAAGATTCTGCCTGGGTTCAAACCTGAATCTTCTGCCTCACCGTTCTTCCTTTCTCCCTCACATAGTAAAACTTCTACTCTGGTAGGCAGTGTCTGGGCCAGGGACTGCTCTGTGTTGGACTTATATGACATTCCCAGGGATCTTTCTCTGGTCAGATGAGGTCTTTTTTTCCCTAAAAAAGTCAATCTGCCTATATGCAGGCCATCATATGGTTTTCATCTTTCTTTCTGTTAATATTGTGCCTTGCACTGATTATGTAAAACCAACTTTGCATCCCAGGGATAAATTCTACTTGGTCCTGATAAGTCATCTTTTTCACGTAGTGTTAAATTGCTCGCTAGTATTTTACTAAAGATTTCTGTGTCTATGTTTATCACAGATATTGGCTCATTTTTACCACAAATGCACACACACACACACACACACACACACACACACACACACAGAGAGAACTGTGTGAGGAGATGGACATGTTAATTTGCTTGATTGCAGTAATCATTTCATTGTGAATATATATATCAAAACACCATGTTTTCTACCCTAAATATATGTAATTTTTTAAATAAGCAGCACTCGAAGGGCTGGGGTAGAGCTCAGTGGTACTTTCCTAGTTCGTCGAAGCCCCAGGTTCCATCCCCAACACTGGACGAGTATAAGAACCACCACGAAAGCCACATGATTGGTTTCCTTAAACTCCTTCGGGCACTGGGCCACGGGCTGCTTCAAAAAAGTGGACTCAGATCTGAGGGCAACTTCCTTCCCCGTCTGCTGCTTACTGGACTGTGCCAGCCCTTCCTCCCTCTCTTCTGTCATCCTCTCAACAGAGGTAGTCTTGACTGTTATGTGATAACACTCCCAAAGATCCGCTGTCTGCTACAAAACATTCCAAATCCTTCGAGCATCTTCTCTGCACTAGCACTGGGTTAGGTATTGCATGCACAGCAAATGGGTGAGTGTTATGGTTTGTGTTTAGATGTCCCCCCAAAGCTTCATGTGGTAAGAGATAGCTGGATCTAGAGTGTGTGATTACTAAATTAATCCACTGATCGGTTTGGCATGGTTCTACTGGGATCAAGGATGTGACACTAAGATTAAGGGTATTAGGATTAAGAGTGGGAGTACTGCCCACCCTAAAGCCAAGTAACCTGGATAAAATATAAGATACAGGAAGAAGCTGGTTAGCTGTTTGCTTGCATAGCTTGCTTGCATCCCTTGCTTACCTTGCTGCCTTCTGCCTGTCTGACGTGCCACCCTGCCTCGGACCCAGCTGACTGCGGACTGAACCCTCTACAAACTGTGATCCAAACAAACCTTTCTTCCCCTAACTTTGGGTGTCAGGTATTTTGTCCCAGCAATGAGAGAAAAGTAACTAAGATAGTGAGATTCCCTGAATTCAAAGAGCTGAGAAGCTAGTGGAGAGGGTTCAAGGAGTTGTGAAAATACCCTTGGTCTCTATCTTTCTTACATATTGTTTCAAAGATTTTTGAAAATATACTTATTGGATAACATTCCCCATTCTATTCTCACGGTTTATTTTGTTTCATTTTAAAAATCTGGCCATGACTTTCTAAATCGACTTCTCTATAACCGACTCTGAGTTGCAATTAGGACAACATATTACAAGCAGACAATTGAAAAGGACCTACCTTAAAATAAGATATTCCTAGAGTCATTATAACAGAACATATTCTCCCGGAAGTGGAATTCAGAGCAGAGTTGTGACTCCCTCCAAGTAGATAGGCTTTCAGACTATACAGCTCTAGCCCTGGATTTATCTAAAGTGCAGACACTAAATGCAGTGGGTAGAGGGGTGGGCTGGAGATTCTGTGTCTAACACGTTTTCAGGTGATGCTGCTATTTTACCATGGATCACACTTTCAAAAACAGGAATTAGGACATGATTTCTAAATGGTGGCCCAGAATCATCTAGGGGAGAGAGATAGGCAGGGCCTCCTGGAGGAGGGAAGGACATTAGCAATGTTTTGTATGTGAGAAACACCATGGGTTACAATGGACTAGGAAGAACATGTTGCCCTCTCCACACGCCCGCCCCCCATCTGTTGATTCCTCTCTCCTTTACAAAAGATCTAGCTCCCATTTTCCTATTATCTATCTTTTCCTCTGATGTCATATTTTGGGTTTCTCATATCAGAGAAACCATGTGATATTTAAGATTGTGTGTCTGATTTATTTCACTTAACATCATGGTTTCAAGATGCATCCATTCCTGCAAATGACTTAAATTTATCCTTTATGGCACAGGAGAACTCCATTGTGTATAAATACTAGATTTTCTTTATCCATTTCCCTTTCGATGGACATATAGACAACTTCCAAGATTTAGCTATCATGAATTGTGCTGTTATAAACATGGGTATTCATGTGTCACTGTAATATAATGTCTTTAAATCTTTCAGGAAGATATTTAGAAGGGGAGTAGCTGGGTCAAAAGGAATTTCTGCTTTTTAGTTTTTTGAGGAATCTCCATATTGATTTCCATAGTGGCTGTATTAGTTTACATTCTCACCAACAATATAGAAGGATTCCTTTCTCCTGCAGCCTCATCAGCATTTATTATTACTTGATTTCTGATGATAGCCATTCTTTCTGGAGTAAGATGGAATCTTAATTATTAATTTTCATGTCTCCTACAGCTGGTGATGTACATTTTTTTCACATATTTATTGGCCATTTGAACTTTTTCTTCTGAGAAGTGCCTATTTAGTTGCCCATCTTTTGATTAGGTCTTTTTTTGGGGGGGGGTCTAATTTTTCTGAGTTCTTTATACATTCGAGGTACCAAGTCCTCACAAGTAAAGTAATCAATTATATTCTGTAAGCATGTACTAATAAAGAAATTAAAAACTGAAAAAAAAAAGAACACATTTTTAAAAATGACTGATTCATGGGTTACAATCAATGATAAGGTCTGTCCCTAGCAATGAGGACAAATCAGGGCAGAAACAAGATTAAGTTTTTTTGCACACGAGGAAATTCAGGGAAAAGGAAGCAAAACTGACAAACCACATTCTAGAAGAAATTATACTTTTATTATGAAACAAAATAGTGGCAAGTGAAACTTATAATTCTTCTATTTCTCTTTCACTGGGATGGGCTCCCCAGCAGTTATGCACTATTTGACATTAGTGCAGAGCCTTGGGATACAGTTTATATGAGATGAAATCTAGGTGTTCTTGGAAGGATCTGGGAGTTTGAGAAATTTGGAATTGAGGATGGCAAATTTAGTGACAAGAGCCAGACACAGCCAGCCTCCCATCAGGTGATTCCTCGGTGCTGAGAAACAATTTTTTAAAAAGAGAGAAAATTCTGACTGAGACAGAAAGAATGAGGTGGGCACAGGAAGTTAAAGCAAAATACTAAGGAAAGGATCCAATTTCCTCCTTCCCCTTTTACCTGTATGGGAAATGAGGACTGGGCCCCTCAAGCCTTTTTCCAAGCAGTGTTTGTCTTTCCTGTATATATCTCTACTCTTCTAAAAAAAAAATCTGTAGTAAGTGTGGTAAGCACTGGTTTAAATGCCACATACCCACTGCAGCCTTGGTTTGTGACTCAGACTTGTGGTGAGGACAGAATCCGAATTTCCCATCTGGCAGGGATGGCAGGAGGACTGATTGGAGTCCTGTGGCTCCAGGCAGTGGATCAGCTTGAATCTATGGAGCCTGCTAACCTGGGCATTTCTGTCTCTTCTTCAGTCACGTTCACTTCCCAACTTCTTTCCTGAAAAGGCTTGTTTCACATGCTGGGGGATTAAGCCTCGTGTAAACCTGGTTCCAGTCACCAGTGTAATTATAGTAATAGCTCCATGTTTATTATGGTCTGAATCACAAAATGAAGCACTCCAAATGTGGCGGATACTTCATTGTTGGCTTCTAACTGGATTGGGAAGTTCATTGATCACTGCTGTCCCTTCTCACTTTGATCATACAGAATGACTGCAGGAGAGAAACTGCCCTCATTAAGATGAAGAAAACATGTTTGAGGTGCTCACATCTCAGGGCTCATCCAGCAGGTGCCCACATGGACACTGATGCCCTGTGCCAGTCACCTTCTGCTTGGCTTCCCAGGAAACCGCCTCTCCTAGGAAACCACCAATGGACTTGTTTATCTGTCGTTTGTATTGGCTGAGGTGCAGTGGAAAGAGTCCAGCACCTGGAGTCAGCAGCAGTTTTTTCCTTCCTCCAAATTGGTCTCTAATATACTGCAAGCGAGTTATCTCTTATGGAGGGTGGGCTCTACCCTGTTTTATAAATAAACCACAGATGACTCTGTGTACTGGCCCTGTGCACTGGTCCACTGCAGGATGAGCCCCATCAGACCAAAACTCTGCCACATCGAGCCCTAAGTTATACACATCCATTCACTTTAAAGAACAGCCCAAACATGCAGATTTCAGTCTTTTGGAGACTGCCTGTTTTGTAGACCCCACAAAACGTCACCTAACAGATAGGACCTTGTAGATACAGGCCCTGAGGAAGTCTCTGACATTGAGGCTTCCTACTATGCTACTGAGTATCATCACTGGGAGAAACAGGCTTCTTTCTGATCCCCCAGGAATTCCTTGCTCTCCCCTTCTTATATATGTGACCCCATCTGTGATGGTCTCCTTCTGTGAGGAGCTTCCCCTTTCATGCAGCACTGTCCAAACACTGTCCAATAAAGCTTATCATATGTTACTGCCTCTTAGGGTCATACTTTTTCCTTGATCAGCTCCAAAATTCCTTGAATTCCCTTAAATTCCTTGAATTCCTTGTTCTCTTACGGGGGGTGTGTGTGCGCACGCGGGCGTGCACTTATCCATATAAGCACTCAAGTTTGAGAGCCACAAGTTAGAAGATTTTCCTTGAATCCTGCTTCTGCATTTGGGAGTTTTAATTCTGTGCACATTAATTGTTTCCCTGTCTAAGGCTAAGGCAATGATGTAAGGCTCCCATGTAAGGCTAAGGGACCTGGGAAGATACATGTACTAGAGTAGATGGGAATGATTAGACCAATGGTCGCCATATGGCTGGTGCTCCGCACATGAGTGTGGGATCCGAGCTTTCTTCTGTTCTTGTCTGATGCTCTCTGGACCTCTTCCTTGTCATATTGAAACACACCCTTTTTTACATGCCTTTTTGAATCACCTGGGCCACGTCATTGTACCAATTCACTTGCAAATCTTATTTGATGTTTGCTGTGCCTACCTGACTTTAAGTCTTTTAATTTTCTTGTCCCTCTGCTATTAGGTCCCTCTGTAACTGCATTATCTAATTCTATAAAGTGTCTCAGGGCCAGAGTTAGATGACAAATGCTGCACAAGGCACATTTGTATTGTATTGTTACAGTCCTTATCACTAAATTCAGATGGGACCCAAATGCTATTTTTATATAAGATTTTGTTCAGTTCCATTCCATCATCTATTGGATATTTCTGGCTTGACTAAATACATTTTTTTTCTCTCTTCCTGCTTAGAATCATCTACTGAAATGTAATTATTTTTAGCAACTTTGCTGAGTTGTTTGCAGTTTTATATGTAAGGCTTCGCTCTCTGGGGACATGATAAATACATGGCCCAATGTCCCAGTAAATGGTAAGGGAGATGTGTGAAGTCAGGGTGTGATTCCCCAGTGATAGTTACTAAATGAGATCATTTACCGAAGGTGCCTTTGTGCACCATGGAAGTCTTTAACCCCTACGGGCTGGTTTCCTTAACACTGAGTGTTTTGCCTAAAGAAAATGACTTATTTCTCTATTTCATCTTTATCCTCCCCCATGTTTTTTTTTTTAAAGCTATAGCATGTACTAAATACTGTATAAATGCACATCAAGAATAATGACTTTTTCTTCTAGTCATGGTGAGGGGTATATGCAATGGAAACACACACAAAGATTAAATCATACCCAAATTGTCAGTAATACCATGTGGCTAGAGCGGGGAAAATCCTAACATGACTTTGGTTTCATATGTTAACATCAGCGGTGAGCAATGGAAGGTGACGCACATACAGTGACGCTAGCAGAATTCTATTTATGCAGCTCCAGGGGACTGATAAGTCAATAGATGGGTTTGAACAATTATAAAGTTGTTGAGTAATGATAGAAACTTTAAAATATATATATATATATATATGAATCTCATTTAGAGAAGCAAATTGGGTGGCCAAGATGCTAAGTGATCAGTAAAGAAAATTTGAGTAGTTCTAGAAACTTTGCCAGCAAATAGAGAAATATGTCACATCAACTTCCTAGATGGAGACCAGATGAACCAAAGAGTTGCCCGATGTACATTTCCAGTGTAGAGTCTCATGGATCTAGAGAAGGAAAAGGCAACTTCTTACTAAAATGCCAAAAACAAAGACTTGAATTTGAATTGCCATTAGAGCTGAATGTATTGAGCACATGTCTGACTTGTTATTTAGAGTAACATATATGTAGAGAAATAATACTTACCACCTTGCCAAGGGCTTGATGTAAGTCATCTCCTTTGATCTTTACATCAACCTGTTTATAAGTACTATTATTTCCATTTTACAGATAGGTAAATTGAAGCTTAGAAAAGTTAATATACTCAAGGTTAGAGACCTAATAATTTTTAGAGCCAGGAGCCAAATCCAGGCTGTCTGAATTTGGATTCCTCAGAAACAGAGATACAAGGGAAACTTGCAGCTAACGTTCAAGAGCTGTGTTTATCCTGCAGACCTATTGAGTCAACATGTGAGCATGACGCTGTGCCCTTGGGTCTCACTGAACTGTTCCTCGTGTGGACACTACAACTTCTTTCCTTCATCTAAAGTAGATCTAGAACTAGCTTTGCTATTTATTGGCATTGTATGACCTTGGGGCAAAATCAATTCATTTCAGCCTTTTGTCAAATCTATGATTTGGGGATAAAAATACTTTATATTTCCACATGCAGCCAGGATAACGTAGACTGGATTTATCAACCAGAAATAAATACATTTTAAAACCAGATAGAATTTATCAAACAACAACTTACAAAACACTAGACATAAGATGATAAAGGGAAATGTTCCTTCAGGGATGAAACCGTACAAAATGTTCTAATTTATTGCTACGAGAGAGAGCTAAGTACAGGGAGGGGGAACCCAGGCAGAGTGTGGTGAGTTCTGTAAGATGTTAATATGGAAATGAGAATCTAGCGAATGCAAGAGGGAGAGGATATCAAAGAGAGGAAGCTGTTAGAAGAAAAAGAACTCCAGAGACCTACACAGGCACCCCCGAAGTATTAAGCTGAAGATTTGTGTGTGTGTGTGTGTGTGTGTGTGAGTGTGTGTGCGTGCGTGCACAGGCATTTGATCTGAAGTCAGGGACAGAATCATGGGAAAGAACAGAAGGTTGAAAATGTCAGTTGTTCCTACCAGCCAGGTAAATAACCTTGAGAATCATGTGGTACTAGGTAGAGTTCCCAGAAAGGTCCTGGCTCAGTAGTGGAGAATAGTTACCATTACAATGAATACTCTTATGGTCCCACATAGTATATCTTTAAGACCTATCTGCAAAGATTAAACCTTTTCCAAGTGACTTAAAGCCTCTGAGAACAATGTTCAAGAACATTTGTGAAAATACAAAACTATCTAGCACTCAGCAACATATAGCACACAATGCCTGACATTCATTCACAAATGCCAAGAATCAAGAAAAATGATGAACGACTAAACTTATAATTTAAAAACAACTCATGAATAACACATATGCTTGTGTCAACAGAGAAATGATTGTAAAAAGAGTTATTCTGACTGTATTTCAGATATACAAAAATTTAAGAGGAGACATGAGAAGATATGTAAACATTTATTTCAGATTAAATTAATGATATGTGCCACTTTGCAGTAGAAAATACTAATGATATTGAAAACATATCAATGAAAACTACATAAAAACAAAATGCAGACAGAAAAGAAAGTACTAATTTACAAAATAAAAAGAGACCCAGTGAGACGTAGGACAACTGAAAGTGGCCTAATATATAAGTAATTGAGATTATCATAGGAAAAAGAGGCAGAAGAAATATTTGAAGAAATAATGGCCAACATGTTTCCAAATTTGTGAAATTATAAACCCAAATTTGAAAACTTCAAAAAACCCCAAACATGGTAAATATGAGGAAACTATACCAAGGTTAATGCTACTCAACTTGCTTCATACTTGTGATGAGGACATAATCTGAAAAGCAGCCAGAGGAAGGAAATACATCTGTGATGGTTGATTGATTGTGTCAACTTGTAAGAGAAGCTTAACTAAATCGGCTCAGCTATCCCACAGCCTGGGTGTAGAAGATCCACCCTAGGATGGCTCATCGCCTGGATGGTATGAAAGGGAAATGAAGAAGCATGGATCTGCTTCGATTCCTTTGGAGGAGCTCCACCTTTATTTGGACGTAATCTCCTGGCTTTGCCTTCATGTTGGACACAATCTCCTGGCTTCCAACACAGACTCTTCAGCGTCCATCACAGATCTATCAGGCTCGGAATAGGAACTTGTACGGAACACTGCAGTGAGCTCCAGGCCTTTGGCTGGACCCTTCGGATCGCCAATGTGCACACGGACTCTCTGCACCCTTCCAATTCTGACTTTCTAGGAAGCCCTTGTAAGTCAGTCTGTAAGCTCTTACATATTAATATATCATGTATTATATCTGTTTCTCTAGTGAATACTGACTAATACAGAAATTGGTACCAGAGAAGTGGGGTCCTTGCTGTGATGTTGCCTGGCCATTTGGCTTAAGAGCCTTTGGAATTAATTTGGAAAGGTTTTGAGAGACCAGCTGAAAAGGCAGCCCTGGAGCGCTGTAAACTTATTATATGGGAGGCTCTGGTCAGAGTGTGGAAAACCAGAGTAACTGATGGAAATGCTACTGGTTAGGATGAGGCTTGGGAGGCCTCTGTTGAAAAAGACTGCATTGGCTGCTGGATCCCAGGTGATATAAGTGTGCTTTGGCAGAGGTTGGTCTGCATTTTGCTTGTGTTTTGAGATATTGTCTGGGTGGCAGAAAAATTTCAGTGCAGTCTGGTGTTGGGATGGTAGCATAGTTACTGTTGAGGGCTTTTGGCTGAGCCTATGTTGGAAATCAAGAGCAGAGAGCCAGTGGGTGACCTGGAACATTGGGGCTGAAGGGAGTGGTGGATTGCAAGAATGAACAAAGGAGAACATGGTTGTGGAGAACGAACAGGACAATGGAAAAATGATTTGAGGCCTTTCACCAGAAGGGAAAAGTGTACTTGGAGTGCAGGAGATCTTTTGGGGTGTCTCTTGATGTTGCCATGCTCTGTTGTTCAAGTTAATGGAAACCAAAGAGTTCTAAAATTTGAAGCTGTATTTTTTAATGTGGAGGCACTGTTTTGGTATACTGTACTTTGTAAACTATTTTACAAAGAAAATTTATTTATTGTTTTAGAACGAGCAAGAGAGAAATACTGGAGTTGTATATTTGTATGTATATTTGTAATTTTTGGACACCTGTTTGTAATCAGTGTTGAGAATCCTTGAATATTTGTTTCTGGTGTAGGAATGAGTGCGGCAAGATTTATAATGTTAATGTAAATTTGAGTAGACCAGGATATGTTAATTCTTTACAAATCTGCCACTGGAGGCTATGGTTTAAAGAAATATGTCTGTTCATCAAATTGACCAGGGGTGGATTGTGGTGGACTTATTATTGTGGTCAGCTTGAGCAGGAACACCCAGCTGGACTGAGTGGGTGTGGTTCTAGGTGTAGAAGATACACCTGAGGACTGTTGCAAACACAACATAAAGGAGAATGGGAGCAGATAGCAGCTGGCTATTTCCCAGGAGAAGCTCCATTGTGGCTGGTTCTCCTGAGGGGGACTCAGCTGTTCTCATTGCAGAAGGAGCTTGGGGCCTTGCTGTCATCGAGAATGGGTGCTACTCACTACAGGGGAGCTCTGGTCTTCATCTCTTCTGTGAGCATCATATCCTGGTTCCAGTAAAGATTTCTACAGCCATTTAACGCAGACACAGACGTACGTGGGACAGTGCTGTGGGCTCCAGTGCATAGGCAGACATTTGGCACTCTTCCTGCATTTGGCATATGGGTGAATGTTGTAAGTTGTAAATGTCCTGTATTAAATCTGCTCTCTTGCAAATCTTTGGCTCTAGAAATTAACTAGTACCATAACTAAGGGGAAAAAAACAAATGCTGATAGCGTATTTATCATTACATATAACATAGAGAAAAGAGTAAAACAACATCTTTAAAGCAGGGAGAGAGAATGATGTCAGTCTAAAACTTGCTGTCCAGTGAAAATATCTTTTCCAAAGTGATGGCAAAATAAAGCCTTTTTTTTTTCAGGCAAATAAAATCTGAAGTAATTTATCTTCACTAGCAGATCTTCTCTACAAGAAGGTTTGAAGGAAGTTCTTGAGGCCAAAGAACATGATACCAAACATAAATATAGATACACACAAAAAATTGAAGGTCATTGGGAAGGCTGGCTAATGGGCAAACATATGATATTTTTCTTACAACTTAATTCCCTTGACTATTTAAACAAAACAGTACCAATATAATGTGGTTTTTATTGTACATGTAAAAGTAAAATGTATGAGAACAATCTTCCAAAGAACAGGAGGGGAAAGATGAAGTGGGATGATATCACTAGAAGGTAGACTAGGATGTGCTGAAGTTTTATTCAATCACTGAATAACAAAACAAGAAGTTATAATTAACAGTAATCCAATGTAGGGGATCGAATGTAATAACAAAAATATTCATTCATTCAAAGGAAGCAGAAAAAAAAACAAATGTAGGAAAAGCACATGGAACAAATACACAAGATGATAGCTTTGAACCTTGTCACAGAATTAATCCAATTAAAAATAAATGGTTTAAATACTTCAATTAGGGGCTGGGGATTTAGCTCAGTGGTTAGAGTGCTTACCTTGCAAGCACAAGGCCCTGAGTTCGATCCCCAGCACCAAAAAAAAAAAAAAAAAAACCCCAAAACTTCAATTAAATGGCAATGGTTGTCAGATTAGATGAAAAGGAAGAACCTATTCTAACTTATTTACAAATACACATTTCAAATGTGAAGATACAAATCAGTTAAAAGAAAAAGCATGGAAAAATTAGATAATGTGTTAATGCTAATTAGCTTTTTTCCCCTTGGATATATTTCCTTTCTCAGGCTGCTTTTCAGATTATGTCCTCATCACTAGCATGAAGCAAGTTAGGTATCATTAACCTTGGTGTAGTTTCTTCATATTTACTGTGTTTGGGGTTTTTTGACGTTTTCAAATTTCACCAAATTTGAAAATGTGCTGGAGTGACCATCTTAGTATCAGAAAAAGTAGATTTTAGCTAATAATATTAATAGGGATAAAAATTTTATTTTATAATTGTATAGGGGCCAATTCATCAAGAGAATATGATGATTCCAAATGTTTTTGCACCAAAGACAATTTCAAAATACATGAAATAAAACTTATCAAGAACATCGAGAAAAAATTGGCAAGACCATAATGATAGCTGGGATTTTAACATTCCACCTCAGAAACTGATAGAAACAAAATAAACAGAAAAGCTGAAGCAGTTGAATAATACTATGAAGCAACTTGATCTAATTGGCATTTACAAAGCACTCTAGTTAACACTATTAGAATACAGACTTTCTTTAAATAGGTCCAGAATATTTATTTTGAGACAGTGTATCTTGGACCAAAAAATAAATCTCAATAAATTTAAAATTTGTAAGTGACATGATATATATTCTCACACCACAGTGAAATTAATTTCAAGTATAGAATTCTATTAACAAATCTGTAATGGATAACAAATTCTGTAGAATCCTCAATTTTGTGAACTAAATCACACATTCGCTTAAAAATTTATAGGTGAAGGAAAAAGTCAAAAAGAGATTAGAATATTTAATGAAGGCAAAACTTAATGAAACTTCAAACATAATGAAGATTAAAAACACAACTTATCAAAATTTTTGAATACTGCTGTGTCAGTACCTAGGGGAAATTTATAGGATTGAATGATTAAATGTCAATATTAAAAAATAAGATTTTCATTTAATACTTGTTTCCAACTTTAGAAAATGGTAAAGGAAAAAAATTTGAACTTAGTATAGGCAGACAAAATAAAAATTATAGCAGAAGTGAGCCTACTAGAACATAGAAAACCAATAGAGAAAGCGCAATAAAACCAAAACTATTTTTAGATAAGATCAATGAAATTAATAAGCCTACAGGCAAAGTAGTCCGAAGAAAATATTGAAGACTCTTATCATCAATATAAAAATTATAGCAGTTCTATCACAGAAGATTTTACAGATAAAAGTACATATTACCCCCTGCATTTTATCTCCTACTTATATGCTTAAACAAACAAACAAAAAATGTTACCGAGTGATTATTGCTGTGTTCTCAGGTCAGAGGACCCAATATTGTTAAAGTGTTAATTCTCAAATGGGAAAGGGAACAAGGGAAAGGGAAAAAAAAATGGAGGGAATAAGTATTAAAAAAAATAAAGAACGGAAGAAAAACTAATGAAGTTTTGTAAAGAGAGAGGAGAAGAAGGATTGAAAGGAAGGGAAGAGAATGGGGAAAATGAATTAAGATATATTATGTACAGGAAAAAATTCACTATGATGAATGTGATCATTATGTATGCCAAAAGTGTACCAATAAAATTAATTTAAAAAAGAAAAATATTAAAAGTTATGAACAACAAAAAACCCAAACAAATTTGAATGTAAAGAAAAATTGAGCTGTAGATTTTTATGGAATCCTAATAAAAATCGCAGCCAGATATTTTGTAAAATAAATTCATGCTAAAATTTGTTCAGAAACATGAATGACCTAGATTATAAAAACAAGTTGAAAAAAGAATAAAGTTGAAGGACTAATGCATATAATTTTAAGAGTTTTTATAAAACTATAAAAATCATAGAAAGTAGCACTGACATATAGTTTAAAAATAGATCACTAATACCCAATACCAGAACCAAAGGCAATGAAAGAAAAT
>PVJO010019575.1:7266-34030 GCA_004026905.1 Hystrix cristata
AAAAAAAAAAAAAAAAAAAAAAAAAAAAAAAAAAAAAAAAAAAAAAAAAAAAAAAAAAAAAAAAAAAAAAAAAAAAAAAAAAAAAAAAAAAAAAAAAAAAAAAAAAAAAAAAAAAAAAAAAAAAAAGCTAGGTAGTAGAGAAGATGAATAAGACCCAATTGTCAATTTCAACACCACAATGGGAGACAGAAATACAGATGATTAATAGTAAGTTAGTGAAATTAGTACTACAGTAGATGTGCACAGTAGTTATGGTGGGAACATGAGGGAGGGAATAATTCTCTCTGCAGAGATGTGCAGGAGACAGTGAAGAGTTGACTGTCTACTTCCCGTGAGGTAGAGACATTGGAGCAACTTGAATATTGATTCTGAATTATTGCTTTTCTTGAAAATAACAAAACTTACTTAGATGTGTCCAAAATTATATTTTACCTAAAACTGCAATTTAGATTTAATATGCACATCACACATAGAAATGATATGATCCCTGAGTATGACAGCTTTAGATACCAGAGGATAATTTTCATCCATAACCTGCCATTATAGAAAACGAGGTTATATGCAGTCAGGCAAATACTACCCGAGGATAACGATTTTATATTCGCTGCTACTGAAACACGGGTTAGATACAAGGAGAAGAGGAGAAAAAAGCAAAAGTAAAAATCCCTTACCAACCCAGACACTTGCACCTTTTAAATATATTCTATAAGAAAATATAAATTGAAATGACACACATGCTAATTATAGCAGTAGAGTTTGCTTTGAACTTACCATGGGCAAAAACCAAATGATAGTCTTAAAAAGAGCTGCTGTAGTCTATAAAAATAAGTTACCTATTTTGAAAATGAAAGACTAAATATGGTATTGCTTCTAATTTAAAAAAAAAGCTTAGTGCTATATCTAATGAAGCATCAAATTCTGCACTTCTAAGAATTTTTACTGAAATTAATTACCAAAATATTGGACATATTTGGAAATAATAAAATGTAGAGTGCAGTACTAAGCATACGTATATTCACCTTATAAAGTAAGTACAATATTAAAAGGAAATTATTAAACTGGTTGTCAAAATCAAAATGTAAAATTCAAAGTTTGAATTAAACTTTCATGAGAACTTTTAAGAGGAAGAATTTTAGAAGAATTACAATATATTGCCTTGACTGTACTGTAGGCGTGGAAAGGCCATATAGGTCACATTGGGTTACTTTTTTCTTAATAAATCAACTTTGGAAATTTGATAGCAAAGGAGTTTTCCCGTTCTTGTATCCACTTAATACCAACTCATAACAAATAAGGGACTGTATTTTGACTTTTTATTGGAAACTTTTTGCTACAAATCCTTTTAACAGTATCTTTTGATAATTTAAAAATCATTAATTGAACATAATCAATAAGTAGATTCATTAATAATGTGGATAATTATCTAAAAGAATTTTGAAAACCTAAAATACAACATTGAAGTAAGAAACTGCATATACCTGGACATTGAATGAAAATGGACCCCAACATATCAGGCAGACACAATGTCTGTTGCTATTGTAAACGATCTCCGCTGTGTTTCACATCACAGATATTATAATGTACCTTCTGTAATCAAACATCACATACTTCCATAATGTCTTCATAATCAAGTACAAATTCCTTTCATTATTTCTAAGACTACACACACTTCATTTTCAAACTATAGTCAAAGAATTCCATCCAACCATTTCTGTTTTGAATCATACCTATTTCAGAAAACATCATCATGTGTTTGTGAAATCAGTAATCTAAGCCTGGTATATCCTTGAACTTCATTGAAATATTTCATTCTCATTATGAAAATACGTGATGTAATATTGGAAATTCTGACTTCCATTAAGTGTGAAGTGAATATGATGGGTCCCTCAAATGTTACACATTCCCTAAAAGACCAAAATTCACCTCTTGCCACACAGTTATAAGTATTGCACTTTGTGCATAGTAGGTATGGAACAAAATACCCTGAAATGAATTGAGTGAGAATTTATTATCTAAGTAACCCTGGTAATTAGACGACTCCTTGTTCAGCTATTTATTTGGTCAACTCACTTCTCAAAATATTTCACTAGAAGCAAAGGCAGGACAACAAAGACCATATTCATAAGAATTTATTCCTATAAGTGATTCTTAAATCTCACATGTAAATATTAAGATTATAAATCTCTTTATTGATTGCTTGACAAATTTCTGAAATAGTAACATATTACTAACACTGATTTTTACTATTCTTTGCTGTTTTGTATATAGAGGCAAAGAAGAAAAAGGAAAGTAATCTAATAATAAACAACTAAACTGCCAAGATTTCAGAAAGATATTGGGTTATCTAAGCAGTAAGCACTATTCAAATATTGTTCATCCACCTCTGTGTATTTAGATGTTAAACAAAGCCTCCACTTGATTTCTACAAAGATGTAGAGAATTCTTTAATATTTAAAAGGCAAGCATACAGATGATGTAAGACAATAAGTAGCTAAAACTGAAATTTTATAATATTACAAGTCAGTATCTAATTTCTGCAAAGTGATAGAGTTATAAGATAATGACCAGATGCTTAGCAGGCAAATAAATATCCCCAAATCGAACCTCAGACTTTGGTAAATCAAAAATGGTTAAGCACGAGGCCCTGAGTTCAATCCTCAGCACCCCCAAAAAATTATTACAATGCATCACATTTTTCTAGAAAATGAATGTGTACCAGACATGTCTACAGTATGTTTGGGGATAGGCAATGACAGACATTTGTAGCAACCACTAAGCATATCCATCTTGTAAGATACTGACACACATGACCGAACTCTGAGCATGCGACTGATGGACACATTTTACTAGTAAAACTCATGCTTCTTTAGAATTTGTGTGAGGTTTGGCATGAAAGATGGTAGAAGGTGAAGGCTGACAGAAAACTTTACAGGATACAGAGATTGTCATTCTATGGAATATTTGTTTACCTCATTTTCACATGGAGTCTTCAAAACACACAAGGTTTCTTAAATGGGAATCTTTCCCATTTCCAGTTGTATCACCCTAGCTTGAGACCTTACCACGTCACCCCAGGATTGCTGCAATAGCAGTTTAAGTGCTTTCCTTGCTCAGAGTCTTTCTTGTTCCAATTCCACCTGTACAATGCTGTTAGACTAATCTTCCTAAACTCCTTTCCACTATGTCCCTTCTCTGTTTAGCAGCCTTTAGTGGATCCTTTCCACTGACTAGATTAAATACACTCTTCTCAGGCTGGATGTCAGATATTCCGTTCATCTTTCCCTTTTCTCCAATAACGCTTTTGATTCCTGTCTCTAAAGTCAACTAAATTTATGTCTACTTATTATGTTCTTTCTTCTCAAATGCCCACCATTTCCTACTGAAAATTCCAATCATTCTGTTGGGCAGACGACCATCATGTCCCCAGGTAGCTTCCCTGGATTTATTCTACCACCTATCCCACTTTTTCTTCCAATGTAAAATTCATTTCCAATGACCGTTACTTTGCTCTGTTGGTTTTCTAAAACTGTCTCTGTGCTCTCCACCTACCTCTTCTGCCAAACCACAGGCTGTTCAGGACAGGTGGGTGATCTTTGTTGATACCCTACTTAATACCTAACAGATACATGGGTGCCAGACAAGACAAGTAACAAATGGTTTCTGTTTTGTTATTCCAACTCCATTTGGGCCAGCGTGTGAACTCTGCAATAAGCAAAGTTCCATAGCAATAAGGAAAAGTAAACAATACAATATAGTCCATAGATAAAAACCAACATTGCCATCTGCTTCTCCACCAAGGCCACTCCGCACAAGTGACCAAACAGCAGGAACTCTGGAAGTAACAAAGCTCTGACCTGTACTTGCCCAGCTTGTGACAAGGAGTGCTAAAAATGCCAGTTCTAGGAATCTAGGAATGAAAATCTTCAAGAGTGTGAAGAAATAACATCTGTAAAGAAGGTCCTGAAAATCAGAATCCGATTATGAGGAAGCGGGTTTTCATATGATACTCCTCAGTGCAGATTATCAAATTCCCAGGGATTATATGGGCATAAAATGACTACATCGTTTGCTTACTAACTCGCTCACTGGCTCAGCCCACAATCATTCTAATACACTGCAATGCCGAGTTACACAACCTGTAAATATGGTCCATCATCTCTAATGGGCAAGTGGCAAGATTTTGGAGGTCAGAGGACTGTTCCATGATAAGGGTTTAGAACACATTACAGGAGGAAAACACCCTAACTATATATATATATGATGACAAAAAATGTGTTTTTGTTTCTGTACAGGAATGTGGAAGTATACCACTGATTTTTCGGAACCTCTGTTTATACCTTGGACCTTCAGAAACTAACCGTATCATTCTGTTTCTTCTTCATTTGCCCCAGCATACTAAATCCTGATTGAGCTTGTTAGATAAGACATTTAACCACCTTGAGAAAAAGTAGGATGTGTATCAGTTTGAATTTCAATCTTGCTACCCTACGGTGTTGGAATAGTGCAGACTGTACTCAACGTGGTCTTAGAAGAACATTATACAACCCGAGAAAACACCCGATGTATTGTTCACACAGCTATAAAGACTTTCTAAAGCCTTGTTTGTCACTTACACCACTGACAGGTGATGTACAAGTGCTTTCAATTTGTAATATTTACAATGACATGGTTCCCTCTATATGTATTACAAAGTGTTCTGTCTTTCCGGTGAGTTTCATGATGGTTAGTAGTTAGGACCTCCACTCGATCTTGATATGAAATTGATAGTCAGCTTCTGGCTTCTCTGTCATATTCATTCAATTGTTCTTGACCATGGGGATTTATTTAAGCAATACAATACGTCATGGCATAAGGTATAGTGTAGGGTCCTCTGAGAGTGCAATCAACCTAGAGGCTGCATGTGTTTCCGTGGGCAGCTGTGAATACACTGGGAACATCATAGGCAGGTGTTGTTAGGCAGCCAACTAATCTAGGCCCTGAAGACACCATCTCTTTCTTGATGTCGTCTCTCTACAAACAAAGCCTGTGATGTCTGCAATTCAAAAAGAAAAGCTGCTCATCCAAGAACACATCAGCTGAAATTTTCCCCATCTGATCTTTGAATTTTCCCTTACAATTTTCCTTCTTTGTAATTGTCCCAAATCCACCCTCCACTCACAATGGGCTCACAAGGGTAAGGAATTAAGAGGACTACTGTGGATGGAGGAGCTTTCAGATTTTACCAACAGCCTTATGTTATCTGCTACTTTGCTTCAGATGGCTCAAGCCAGAAGTCTCCTTTCTCTGACTCATGAGTTACTGGTATACTAAAATGAAATGTCTCTGCTTTGGGGAAACAGTAAGAATCCCCCTTCTGGTATTTGATTTACCAAGACCATGAAAAACATAAAACAAGGCAGACAAACCAAACAAACAAGCAAAAGACCTTTGGCAAAAATACTGAAATGAAACATGAAGCAAAGTTTACCAAATACCAGCCAATATCTTACTAAATAAAATTTTACCTTATGCATGTCCTTAATTTACAAACTTTTTATTTCAACAAATCCCTACGGGAAAAATGATTTGGTTCATGGAACACACAATGAAATCAGATCTCTCGATATACTATACTATGCTGCCCATGGCCTCAAATTATATATACTCAGGCAAACACAAATTGTATGCTAGTAACTTTCATAATAACATAACAGGTATTAACAGAATCAAGTTAAATAAAGGATTCTGTGCAGATATATTTCTTCCCACTGCCCATGACCCACAATCAATTCTTGCTAATGTGTTTATCTTTATTATCTCTAAGACATTCTCTTACCCGTCTGGTCTTAATAACATGTTCTATTCTTCACAGACCCTCTCTCATAAAAGGAAGGTGTTTTATTCCCCTAGTTATAGGCCCATTATCTTCCCAATTACTAATCAAAAAATAAGCCAAGTTCCTTTGGACAATCTGGGCTCACTCAAGGTGACATTCTGAGAAGACTGGGTGGTTTCAACAATGCTTTACTGAAATGGGGCAGAAACAACACAGACCATTTGCCATTTCTTTTTATTTTTCCCATGCTGTCAGTTCTAGAAGGACAGACGCATGGGCACGGGAAAAGCCAATAGTGATACTGTTGTGCTTTGAGTCTACTTCAGTAGCCAAGGCAGCCCCCGGGTGCCAGAAAGTAGTACCAGGAAGACCGCAGTAGGGGCTCTGGGCCTCTTTCATTTAATCTGTAACTTCATACAGGTCATGTTACCCAGTTCTATAGACAGGGAAACTGAGGCATAATAACGAGTCCACAGTCAGGCAGCTAAAAATGTGACTCATCTTCTAGCATCCATCCAAAGTGTTACCCCACTCTATCAGTTTGAATCTCTCCCCCTGGACGGCTCATTTCTTGGTATCCTTGCCCTTGGGTCAGCATTAAATCCCTATTCTCTGGTATAGTTTTGGGCTTCAAATTGCTAAGATACAAGTCAAAAACTACATTACAGTGATGTTCCTCGCCTGTACCCGTGGAAAACCCACAGTGCATGTAGTTCAGCACCCCCCAAAAAAAGTCCTTTGTTCTTGCCTCTGTGTATATTTGTGGGTCCCTTATATTAATACTATTTTTATAGTATCTCCCTTTTATATTTTACTTTGAACTAAATAAAACTGGCTCTAGACTTGTACTCCGGTATTTCTCAATCATCAGCACAGTGTGTGGCATATTTATTTAATTTTAGATTTTTATATCAACTTCAAGCAGCTCAGAGTCAGAAACTGCCCTAGAAGTCAGATAAGCTGGCTAACTTTCAAAACCAAGTTTGTCTAATTTCAGGAACCATGATCTTTCCCACTGCCTCCTTTCTCACCTATGTACCTGCAACCCCAGCTCTTTATTTGATCTGCCAGGGCAGATCCGGCTGTGCTGGAACAGACCTGGAGGTCCCATGTAACAAAGACACATGGGCTAAAAACCTCCCCCTGGCTTTGCCCCATGACCCTTCAGACCACTACTGAGTGTAACTAGTACCAATATTACCCGCAGATTTCATCAGATCTGATTTCACAGGTTGAGAGATTTCAGCACCACTGCAGTTTACAATATCCAACATGACTTCAAATATGCTCTTCACCATCTAAAAATTACCTGAACTTCAATGCCACACTCTTAGCTCACACAGATTTATTTAAGTCCAGAAATGTTTCTCATGGCTTGCAATATAGCATTTTCTGTAAAAGCAGAAAATGTTAGATCTTAAGTGAGAAGAAGAATATTTTCTGAATTCTAGCTGTTTTTTCTCATTTGTTTCTTACCAAAATATCTACCAAAGCTTTTTTTGTCTTTGATATCTTTAATCTTACAATTTCAACAATGCTTTATCACTTTCTCTTTAGCTTGGAGAATAGTTAACAAGAAATTTAAAAGGAGAGGAATGGAGATAAATATCTTTAATTTTCTACCTTGTTTTGTCTTTGCAAAATATAGGCAAGCTGTGCTTTGCTTTTATTTACTGCCTGTTCCTGCTAGGTAGTAAATTAATACATCTTTTAGCAAGAGAGCTATTTGGCATTAGTACTGCCATCATACTTTAAACTACATGTTCTTAGAGCTCCATTCCCTAGAAGCACATATTAAAATGCTTCAGAAAGAGGGCACCTTTGCAGATATTTTGCTTTTACACAACATTACACAAAACCACCTATCTCCACATCATTTATCCACACATCTGCACTTCTTGCTCATTTTTTTTTTCATTGCCTACACTTCTTCATGGCTCAGCTCCAGCATCACCTCCCCTTAACAGCCCACTGCTCTATTTGCTGCGCTGCCAGTCATTTCATTTGTACCTTTATTACAGCTCTCACCAAAGATCTGGCTGGAGACATGGTTATGCACGGATATGTCACTAATTGTCATCTACTAGCCCACCCTCACCAGGTTCCCAGTAGAATGTGAGCTGTGCCAAGGTGGTGCTTATATATAACTCACTACGTGTGATTTACCCTTTATTAGATCTTGGTGGAGTGTGCTCAATAATCGTCAGTTGAATTAAATGTAGAAAAACATCCTGTGTCCCACCTTGAGTCACTTAGGATTCTCTATTTAATAGTGGCATCTGGTGACATAGACAAGAGTTAACTTTCTTAGTAAATTAAGAAAGACACACACACACACACACACACACACACACACACACACACAAAAACACAATTCAGGTGAAAGAACCCTGAATTTCACTGAACTTGAATTGCTGCAGAAATTGACCATCGAGGAACCAAGCATCACTCAGAGACTTGGAAAACTCAGGTTTATTTATGTCCACAGACACAGGAGAGTTCACACTCCAAGACCCTGGGCTCCGAACAAAGTGACTTCAAGGTTTTTCTATGATTTTACAACATCCCATTTCACTAGGGCCCTTGTTCCCCTTACAAGGGAAGGATTTTAAAGTTTCTATATGATTGGCTCCTAGACACACACAGGTATGCTCTGCATTATTGGTGAGTAGCATGTAAGTAATGGGTACAGAATGTGAGGGAAGGGAGTTTGATTACAAAGGCCTGTTACTAGGGACAGGCTGGGTCACCACGTCTAAAGAGCTGGAGAAGGAGTTTATGACTCTTTGTCAGAATCTACAGTCTTGGACCCTGGAGTTTTCCTGCCTTACTATCATCCATTAAATAAACTTCACAAAGTAATAATCTGACTTCTCTAAGCATTTTTATCATTGCAATACCATGGGCAACATCCATTCCAGGAAAACAACTTTAATATGCCTTATCTATCAGAAGAAATGCAAGTCAACATGTTCCCATCACCTACTATTTGCTAGGCACTGGGATAAATAGTTTAATAAACTTGATCAGACTTATTTCTAAAATCAACATTGCCTATCTTTTTTCCCACACCAAACTTATCTTATTCTTTATTTAAAATTCTTAATACCCAGAATCATAAAAATACATATTCCTCTCAGATAATTCCATAGAGATGGCATTCATAATATATATGTAAGCTATTAAGACTAAGAATGTGTGCTTTGTATGTAATACAAACAAATTACAAGTGGCTTTTTGAATTAGACTGGATTTTATTCTCTTGGCTCATAGGTATTTAGTTAAGTTTTACTTATATTTCACCTATGACACTATCTGAGGTATCACATGAAGTTTTATGCCTTCAATCTGAACACATTATCTGTTATGTGTAGGTATATATTTATCATCATATTTATTTGATTTTCAAAATGTGTAAGTGAGGTAGGAATAGGGCATGGCCTTGACCTGACGGTCAGCCTGGGGCACCAAATCCAAAGGCCCTCTTCTCACAGGATTGGGAAAATTCCCAGGAGAATTGAGACCGATTAAATAGAAGGACAATACGAGCTTGCTCTCCTGCCCCAGTAGACCCCTGCTCCCTAACCCATGCTCTATTTTAGCTCACTCTGTAGCCCCCCTCCCTTTTTCAGATCCCTAACTGCCCAGCGCCAACAGTGGCTATTTCATTCACCTGGCAGAACTAGTTTCCCTTTCTTTTGTGACTTAAATTTCCTTAAGGCCCTATGTTTGTCCTTTTATTTTTTTTTTGCCTTTTTTTTTTCTTTTTTGTTTTTTAATTTTTTGGTGCTGAGAACCGAACCCAGGGCCTCCTGCTTGTTAGACAAGCATTCTACCACTGAGCTAAATCCCCAGCCCCTGTCCTTTTAAATTATTGCTTCCTATGAACACTTAGTGAGACTCCCTGTCCAATAACATAAGGACTTTATGGAGAACGTCTATGGCCAAACTTCGTATTTCCCCCAGGCTTTATTGGTAAGCATGGCATTTCTCATATGAAGAAGGAAGGAAGGAAGAGAAAGATTATACTGTTCTCTGAATGCTTAAGAGTAAAACGTTTAAATGTAAAATCTCATGTGTATCTAGGTCCAATTTTCTTACTTTTAGCTTTCTAATGCCTGCATCCATTATAACCAGTCTGAGTCTCATCAGCTAAATTTATAAATTGTGTTCAACAGTAAAAAATTGCTCATGTCAATACCATTTACGGAGGGATAAACTATTTCCTCAGTTTCAAAAGCAGAATAGCTTGGTGATTATATACCTCTTTCATATAAACATAAAATTGCCTAAGTGTCTAAACTCTTTAAAAGGAGCACTTCACAAGATTTTCTTCAGACACAAAGAGCAAGTGAGTAGGACTTGTGAGGTGCAACAGTAATATTTGGGGTTATCACCAGTACACTCTTGGAAGAAAATCCCGTGCTCAGGATGGCTGTTCATGCGTGTTCCTCTTTACACCTGCTACCCAGGCTCAGGCCTGCTGGGTTTATTCTGACCTCTTCACTCTGCCTTATTTCTTTCCATCTCACCATCTGCTATGTCGTTTCTGGCCACCCACTGCTTTCCACTCGTGGGGTCTCTCAAGACATTTTCTCTTCTATGTTTTCCAGGAGGGCATGATTCACAGAGCTAATTCTCCAAATGTCAGAGGTACCTTCTATCCACTTAAGTAATTTCTGAGATTTTCTTCTTTCAATTTTCACTTTGAAAACTAAAACTTATGCTAATGCTATAAAGTATTAAAGAGACTTGCTTTGCATTAAGAAAAAGCATTCTACTAGAAGATTTTTTTAAATCTAACATTTTACTTGCATGACAAGTAACTTAGAAAATTATGAATTACTATTTTTCTCGATCATAGTCTTCTACCTTGTCTTGCTTTTAATTTTCTTCCACAAATGATTCCCTTCCACAAAGAAATACTCACCTGACAATTAAGTATTACAATAAAACTCTCCCAACTCTCCTGGCTGCAGCATTTGCCCAAGGCATACTGGAGTTAAGAATATTTATTAGCAAGATAGCAATCCAGTATTGTTAGAAAGAAAAAGCAAGCCCAGAGTTTTCACATAGTGATCACACCCTAAGCCTGAGGATAATGTGTGTTATCTAGCAATTGTTTCCATAGGTAACGTGGAATTTCTGAGCACACGCAATCCCGGCCTCCAGATGCTTCTATATGTCATTTTTTCATGTGGCCAAGACACCTGGGCACAGTGGACAGACTGTCCCTTCAGCCAAAAGATACGCACCACCTTGCCCATCGCAAACTTTCATAACAATGGAGACTGGAAGAAAAAGCACTGAGAATTCAAGTACAAGGTCATTGTTTGTTTCATTTCTTAAAACATTCACCTATAGGGAGACTGAGACCCTCATTTCAGAATGCCCAGGGGCTACTATCCTGATGTGCTCCTGAATTACAAACAAGTATTTTAATGAACACCCGCATGGACTGACAGTGTGTCTACAGATGGAGAGCAAAGGGAAGGATGGAAGCAATTATCAGGAGTTTGAAAAAAATAATCAGAAACAGAAACATTTGCCTCTGTCGCTGGACTACCAGATAACAAGTCTGCTAGACAGCAAGCACCTTTATCCCTCACCTGTGGTCCCATCACTAATCCAAGCACCGACGCCAATTTTTCACTTCCTTCTGAGTAGAAACGTTCTTCCTAGCCTGCAGTGCCGAGGAAATGGATGGCACACACAAGCACAAATTTCATTAGGGGGATTTTTTTTTTTCTTTTAAGGAGGCTCTAAAAAACCAGAAAATTTTACAGGAATAAGCAATAGAGGACTGAAGCTCATCAAAGGTATTAGATTAGCTTAGAAGGGTGTTCAGTTTGTTCGCTGGCAGAATATTTCAGGTCATTTTCGGCAAACAGATCCCCTCCCTTATCTGTGGAGTGGTAATGTTTAAGCTTCCAGTCAATTCATCATTGAATGCAGAGCACAGAAGGTGGTTAAGTTTGGTGAAGGATTCTCAGCTGCAGGCAGGAGGCATGAAACCCAGGAGAAAGATCCTGGTTGAATGAGCAGTCCTTATGCCACCAGCAATCAAGTGTGTGGCATCCAGGCCTCAAGTTTTCCTCTCTGTACAACGACTTGGGATTGGATCTAGTTTTGGCAAAATGTTTTTGCTCGTTAGCATTTAAATTTTTTATTCAAATCAATGCACAGAAGTTTTGCTGTATGACCGTATGGAGGAAGTCAGGGTTCATGCTAGAGAAATACTTTTGGACACTGTCGTTCCTTGAGACTCTAGGAGAAACACTACGGGAAAATTCTGGGAAGAGATGGCCTAAGGATGACTACATCCCCGCATGGATCTCAGAGGCGCCGATACAGAACATACTCAGAGCATCAGCAGGAAGACAGTCCGGATGCTAAGTGTTACGTATTGATAGTTTCCCTCTATTTGTCTGCAAGGCCAGAAGTAAAAAATCCATCTTCAGAGCAGAGAAGTTTTAAATCTTCAGACAGTGAGCATTTTCAACAGATGACACTTTATTATATGAAGAGAATATAGATTTTCATCCCTGAGAAATGTAAAGCAAAGCTAATGCCTGAGCTCTTTGGATAAATCCTAACAGCAGGAGGCCGATTGCTGTTTGTTTGACACTCTGAGGCAGACAGATTTCTATCTTTCTTATGACCTCACTTTAATCTCTGCTTTCTGAGAAATAAACAAGGCCTTTTGCTTTCATAATGTTGCCTACAATAGTTGGTAAAGTCTTACTGAATGGGTGATTGGTACTTATATGTAAACCCTCAGCTGAGTTGCACTTCTATTACATTACTACATACATATTTGGCTGACTAAAACAACCGAAATAAAATTGTGACATTTTAAAAAATATATTGGGACCTCAACTTAATACTGTTGGCAGAATTTCCAGAAAATAGTATGGTACAAGTTTTAGATCTAAAAAATAGCTAAATTAGTATGCGATGCTCGAATTAATCAAATTCTACTAGAAGACTGCTAAAGTTATTGTGGGTATCAATAATTATTTCACAAAAGAAAATGTATTTCATCTATCTATAAGTTTTACTCTGAAGAAATACCAATAACATAAAATTTTAGTAAAGTAAGACAAGCATAAATCTGCATGTGCATGCATGCATGTGTGTGTGTGTGTGTGTGTGTGTGTGAGCATGTGTGTGTGAGAGACACACAAGCCATCTGCATTTCTAGTTCTGGTCAATTGTGATCATTCATGTACCCATTTTTCACTTGTTGAAGCATTGTGTGTATCATGAGTTAAATACTGTGCCAGAGACTGGCAATCTAAAGATGTGCTTAGAAGTTCATGGAGAGTTGAAGACTCACCAAGCCCTGGTTTATTCACAGATAAAATGATATGAGACAGTATAGCATGAAATGATACTATGATAGCAGGAAATTTATTGAGATAAAGTGAAATTTCACGTCTAAAACTCTTTGGGCCTTGTACCCTACGAATACTACAGAGTATTATAGAAACAGTTCTTCATAACATAATTTTTATCAGTATTAACAAACAACAAATAAATGTTGATTAGGAGAAAGACCTTTCGACATATCATTATATGTCATACACTGGGCTCAAAGTGAGGATGAAGTTTCTGCCTTTTCTCAACATGGGCGAGGTGGTAAAGGGTTCAAAAAGGAGGTAACAGTCAATTAGTCTTATCTTAGGAGTATCCATGTTTCAGGCAGAAACACCAGAGAAGGAAAAACAGAAAGCAGAGGACACAGGGCCGTGTGCCTCAGGTGAGTGGGTAGAGAGGGTATTACTGCTACAGCAAAACCTGTTTATATCTGTGACTTTGGGGACAGATTTTTGGAAAGGGGCAGTTTTGGGGAGAGATGAGACATGCTAAAGCCATACTGCATGGATGGCTTGGATGCCGTATCCAGAGGTCTGGAATGTACTCCACAGGGAATGAGAGAGGTTTACCACTTTAAGTTAAGAACTGACAAGGTCAGTCTCTAGGGATGACACAAAGCAACACTGGTTTCACAACGCACTCTTCAGGGAAGCCTGGAGCACGGAGAGCCCGGCACTACGCCGTGCTGGACCGCAGCATGGATTCCCAGCTTTTAAACTGTGACTCTGGGATTTGAAGGCTGCCCGTGTCCCTGAATTGGTTATTTAGTGAAACCCATTTAACCCTCTGATCCTTCTCTTATTTCCATCTTCTTCAGCCCTGATGCCAGCTCCAGCTCCCTGGGGTCTGCCTCGGGTTGTGACTGGCAGACACTGAACTAACACATGCAAATCTATTTCTTATGTTTTTAGAATTGATTAAAAAAAAAAGTCATTCAGATTTGAGGCTCTTTTGAAATCATTCATTCGGTCAGATGCACTGAAGTGGAAATAGGCTTATCTGATGTCTGTTTCTGTGTAGCTAAAGTGGCCAGTGCCCACTGAAAACCACAAGAGAAGCCAAGGAAAAAGGCAAATACTAATTTTTGTATCGATTTAAAACTTAAAAACTGTTTTCATCATGGACTTTTTACACTAATCTTGATCTTTAAAATATTATATTGAAATAAAAGGTTAACTTTCAAAAATGTCTTTAACTTACTTCTTAAATTTTGCATCCAAGTTGAATCCGTCCCTTGTTTTATTCTTGTCCTGGCACTGAAAGGGAAGATTCGTCCCAAGCACCTACCACTGGGATCAGGGGGGCTGGAGCTGAGCTGGGGGACAGAACACACCATGCCCCAGGTCCAAACGGCCACGGAAAAAGAACACTGTCTTCCTGGAGAAGGACCTCTTGCTTCCAGTAACTCCAGAGTTCTGTCCAGGTGGTCCTGTTTGTCTGCCATCTACCACGAAACTGATGGTACGGAAGTCAAGCTTCCTGGATCGGAGAGTCCACCCCTCCCTGACCTGTACCCCACGCCACGCCCTGCTGCCAGCCAGGTTAGCATCAGACCATTCTACCCGAAGGGAGCTGCCCTGCTTAGGGGTTGCCCCACACTAAGAGCAGCATGGACCCAAAACTGGTCCATTCTGGGATGCGAGTTCTGGTCTCTGGACCTCAATCTGGGACAATTCTAGACGACCACCCCTGCTGCAGACAGCCTCAGAGGTGACACCAGCTCTGCAGAAGTTCACCTCTTCCCTCCGCCTAACCCTGCTTCTTCTGCTCCCAGGAAAGCGAGACTCTCAAGAGCAGCCTCTGCACACAGACACCCATCGGAGAGCTTCTCCCAGGGAAGCCGGTATGTGACCCGAGGGCCACGGGTGAAAGAAAAACCAGACATGACATCCTGTCCAAGGCAGGTGGTGAATCGCTACCAACTGCTGAAGTTCCCTTTGTCTGCAGTGTCACTAGGGTCAGGGGTCATCCATCCTTTAATACAGGCAGGTGCTTTGCTTGTCAGCTGCACAAGCTGTCCGGCGT
The DNA here is from genome assembly GCA_004026905.1 of Hystrix cristata. Taxonomy (NCBI): domain Eukaryota; kingdom Metazoa; phylum Chordata; class Mammalia; order Rodentia; family Hystricidae; genus Hystrix; species Hystrix cristata. The sequence continues at coordinate 22,487 of PVJO010019575.1, forward strand.
TTGCTATTAGCTATCTCTATTGATGAGGTATTATACACCGAAGCACTTTCTATTGATTTAACTAAAAGGGCGCTCCAGCGGCTCTCATTATCTTATAAGGTCAAAAGAGAAAATGATCATAGCTCCATCAGTCAAGGAAATACCAGCAGTCTGTCAGTGGCAGTGTGGCAGAGGGGTTGGAATTACCTGGGAAGCGAAATAATGTTCAGGGAGAAACTGTTCCCAAAGAGATGATGAATTCCAAGTACAATAACTTAGCAGCCAATGAAAGAATAAGCACATTTAAATGAATTTGAAAACAATGGAAAGTACTAAACGACCTGAAATTCAGGTTACTTTTTAATGGAATATTCTAGATGGTTGTATTTGCAATTTCTGGATGTAAATAGGAGGGGAAAACTCTGAAATTTAATGTTTCTGGGTCATCCTAGTATTAAGCAATAAAAATGTATTACTCAATATTCAGGTTCACGTAAGTTTCCTTTCTACAAACATGGATCCTCAGTTATTTTTAGCCCTTTTCCAATTTTCTGTCCTGCTTAGATAACACGTTCTCCAATTCACACATAATTATATGTATGGCTAAACACATGTGGTCTGATAGGAAAAGTTCACTACTGCTTGACAGCTTTGCTTCTGTGTCTCAGAAAACTGCAAGGTATACATTATCACATCTATTCCTTAAAAAAAAAAAACACAACAAAAACCTATAATGGCTAAATATCACTTCTGGTTATTTTACAGATGAAAAAATTGAGATTCTTAAAGAGGTTAAGTGATTTGCCCTTATCACTCAGATAATAAATGGGGAGTTGGGTGGTTAAGACCACCATGTGTGTGTTTCTCACCACTACCCAGCCCTGACTCCCAGCAGTAAGATAAAACACATCCCAAGCAACCTGCATGGCCTTTGTAACACAAGTTTATATGGAAAAAAGACTTTAATTAAATCTCAACTCTGAGCTTTTAAAGGCCTTCATTTAATTTGCGTGACCGCATTTTCTCTCTCATGTTGCTAACTAGAACTTTCAAGTTAAGGGCAGACAGCTTTTTAGTGAGAATACCTTTGAGAATGCTTTTTTAAAAATTTGGCTATAGTTTGGGTGGTTAATTCAGCGCTGGGATATTATTTTACTGTTGAACACAGTGGTTTAAATACCAGCTAATTATTGCCTTCACTATGCATAATCTGCCCACTAAATCTGCTTGTGTTTGGTTCTGAGAAAATGTTGACAAATATTCAATCATCTTCAAAACTTTTTGTATTAAGATGGTAATACAACCAGAAAAATGATGGCAAAGAAACATACTGTTTATTGCCTTAAAAGGGTATGGAAGATTTTTATCTTAATAGCTATTTTCTTATTTTATTAAAACAATCATCACCACAGATTCTAAGTATATTCTATAGCCATGCACTGGCAAAGAAACTATCCAGGAAGTAATTATGTGGGTGTTTAATCTATGTTAGATTTAGAAAAGGAGGCAATTTAATTTTAAAGGCAAACTATACATTAAGAGCTTAAAGACAAAAAATCTCACTTGTGAACACAGCATATCATTATGATCATTTCTCTAAATGAAAGATCTCAAGTAATGAATTTTGTGGTTGATTTCATATTTTGATGGTATTGCGTAGATATCTTTTTCCATTTGGGGAAACTATCTTGATCTTTTTGAGGCAGAATGAGTGTGGGGAAGAAATGTCAATTCAATCTAACAAATGTGCATTTATTGCTGACTGTAGGGAAAGCAGCCATAGCAACTGAGAGCCCAGACCAAAGAGTGATAAGGCGAATATTTCAGTAGATTTTCATTTCCGATTATATTTAACTTTATTAATAACAAAGAGACTGGAAAATTCTATTAAAATGTAATGTCGAAAATTGCAACTATAATGTAATTGCAACAAGTTCGGCAGAAAAATATTCTATTAGTTGGGCTGAGGAAATCAACCATCCATGGTGCATCTGAAGCAAGCAGCATACACCCCACTGAACGTTCACTTTAGCAACAGCCCGGGAACAGGTCTTCAAGCTAACGAAAACCAACTTTCCTTTCCAGTAATTTTCACTTCCTGGTCAGAACAACTATGTGCTCAGACAATAGCCGGGCCAGGCATTTTAGTCATTTTTCTTTCAAGTTTTCCACCTGCTCTCATTAAATGGGATGTTAACTGGAGAAAACTAGACACAGAGGTAATTCCAAATTCGTCTGTGCATTAGGGACATTTGAATTGTTCAATAAATGTGGTATTACACACCATTTAAAGCAACTCAGATTTAAACAGAGGGAGTAATATTTCCAATGCGTATGTCTTTTTCTCGTTCTTACAGAACACGGAAATTTTTGTTTATCTTCAAGCAATTAGTAGTGTTAAAAAATAATGAGCAGAAAATCAATTTTTCACAATTGTCATAACTACTGGTTTCTTAAAACAACTATATAACAATGACACCGATAGCCAGTACTGTATTTTATATAGACAGGAAAGTGACAAGAATGAAGTTCATGATTAAGTGATTTGTACTGTGAATGGCTGCAAGAAGAGCACAGAACTTCCAATAAGCAGCTCACGCTGCTACCACGAACTCCTCTTCAGTCTTTATCTCCTTCTCAGTGCCCACTTGCTGAGTCAGCTCACAGGAGGTAACTTCTCCTGCATGATGAGGCCCCACTGACTTCTACAGGACCTTGAGACCCTTCTTGCTGCTTAGTCCCTCCAGTTACAATACTGTTCTTTAGGCCAACGCTGTTCCCATCTTACTCAGTGCCTGTGCACCCGGAGCTCCTTTCATTTGGAAGTTCTTTAAGGAAAGTCCCTCGTGTCTGTCTTCTCTAGTAATTCAGGTTCCACCATGACCCTAACACTGGATGTAAATAGACACCCCACTCCATTGCACTGTCCGCTTTCATTATCTCAATGAGACTTAACACCACCTGCTTCCTCCACCAGAATCCAAGTCTCATGGGAGTAGGGACCTTCCCTGCCTCATAACCTGGGTATCTTCACCCTTAGGGTAGGATGCTGGTACGTGGTAGCAGTTCAGTGGGTTTATGTTGGGGAACAAATGAATAATAACTAGACAAGCATCTTGTGCACAAATTACTATAAAAGCCTCTCCTGTTTCTTCCCCATATGACGCTACCCACAAATTCAAGGTTGATGTTTCTAAAAGGAACATCAGATATCATTTTCCTGCTTCAAATAGTTTAAAAAATCCCTCCGTGTAATTAGAAATATAAACTCCTAACCTGGTTTTCCAGGTCTGAGAAGATCTGATTCCTGCATTCCTTTCCAGCATCACCTCCCGCCCACTCTCTTGCCCCTCCCTCACCCCTACACCAAGGTCACTCTCTCTATTTGCCGTTCCTTCCCTAACACAAGCCATCCTCTCATCTTGACGGAGAAGCCTTCCTACCCTGGAGGTCCCATGAGCTGTCAGTTCACATAGCGCCTCCTTCATGAGCCCTTCCTGACTAGCTTAACCTAACTGGCACCAGACAGACTACGGTTTTCTTTTGAATGCATAAATGGCCAGAAAGATTCCTTTGATTAGAGTGGATAAGAGCACCTTCTACCAACATATGAACATGGTGGACACTCAGCTCAGCTTTGACAGCACTGTTGAAGTTGCCTACATGATAATCCTAGAATGTTACTTTCTACTTCAATGATTATTAAGTATCTTCTCTACGATAGTGATTTGGGGCAAAAATTAGTGTTCTTCTCTTGTGTGTTTCTGTGTGGGGGGAGGAGTATGACTGGGCATAATTTAAGAAGCTGCACCTAGCTATTATCTCATAGCTACTTCTAAATAAACAATTAATTTTTTCGTCTTACAACCTCTAACCTGTACAATCCCCTCTTTCCCTCTCGACCTGAAAGACAGAGAAGGGAGAGCAACTTCATAGCTCTGGTCTGCTTGTGTTTACACTTACTTTTATTTCAAATGTTCAATCGGAAAAGTACTCTGCAAACACTGTTCTTACTAGTCTAAAAGTGAAGACATGAAAACAGTTCAAGGAGCTTGGTCATCACAGCAAGATGGCTGCAGAGCAACTTCCTGCCAGGAGACAGGTGGGTCCTCATCAAAGCGCCTCAGAGGTCTGTGGCTAATGGCAGGTTTCACCGCATTCAGAATCCTTTTGGATAAGCTATCAAACTACCAGTTGAAAGGCAAATATAAAAAGCGTGTTTTCTTTGGGCTTCATTAGATTTCATATGAGTTCTCATTTTGATAAATATTCCAAGCACTCGGTTCAGTAATAGCAAAGTGGATAAAGAAGTAGATTTCAAAATTGTATAAAAATGCACAGGTTCAGATGCAAACTACCTTTATGTGTTTTTCTGCACTGACTGCAGAATTAACTCTATTAACTGCCATAAATATTCCTGACATACGAGGATGCTAATATTTTTCAAGTACCTTGATATAAGAAATGGAGCCATCAAAGCTCAAAGACATGTACTCAACATCATAAGAATTGAATTCATCTTTTAAAAATGTTTTTATGCAGCTCTTCAATAATCACACAGAGAACATATGCATGTATTTTTCTTATAGTCTCATTTTGTTCATATTGTGCCCTTTATGTCGGGATCAGAGTTAAATGTTTTCTCATGGACCATTCTACATGTATTCTATGATCACATTTACAAAAATTGTACATAGCTTTTACATCTTTTAATCTGCAAATAATTTTGCTCGTTATACTACTAATTTCAAAAGGAAAATTAGAAATCCTCTGGTAAGACTACATTTTGGATAGTTTTTATTTCCAAATGCAATTGATGAACGTTGAATCATGTTTGACAAGCAAAATATCTCTTCTTATAATGTGGGCGGGGTGGCCAGGATTCTATAATGCAGAGATAAAAGTCAATAGTGGAAAAATAAATGAATGGCCACCAGAGAAATTGTTCTCTTTCAAGAGCCTGCCAGAGGGAAATTCGTTTTGCCAAAAAAACTAGCACATAATCATAGTAGAGGGGATTTACATACATATGTACATCTCTCTTTTAAATTCATTTCTATCCCAATCTGTTCTTGCAAGCATTATTTCTTAACTGGTTATATATTTAACAATATTGCCTTTGTGCAACAAAAAATTAAAATGTAAATTTGAAATGGCTCACATACAGTTTGGCCATGCTTTCTCTTTTTTAATTTTGCTTAAATTTTCAATTATCTTCAAAAAAATTAAGAAATGGGAAGGGGACCTGCAGATGAAGGGAGATGGGAGGGAACAGGAAGGAATGGGGAGTAAAAGGGATCAATGTTGTATGTATATGTACCAACTCCTTACAATGAATGAAAAGATATACAGTAAACATATCCTAATAAACTTTTTAAAAAGAAATACTAACACTCTGGTTCACACTCCGTCCACGGCTCCATTTCAGTTATTTCATGAAGGAAATAATTCAGCCCCATGGGAGCCAGCTTGGAACAGTAACTCACTGAGCAAATATATTCCACTATCAGGGCATTGATCCCCTACATGATAGTTTCTGGGTGTGGGAGCTCAAGAAAGAATTGAAACTAGTGATGGAAAACTGATTCAGTATCGCATTGTGCTCCAGAGACCAGCTATAGAATTCAGTTAGTGAAAGAAAGGCACCGGAAATAAATGAGGAGGAGAGTACCTTCCATGGGTATTCATTAAAATCCCTTCTTTATGAGTAACTTGACATCACCCCAAGGCTATGTAGCTAAAATAAAATAAAATAAAATAAAACAAACAAAAACAAACAAAAGTGTGAAATCAATTGAAAGTGAAGCAAGTCCTCCGGAAAACCATCCATATTAAATAAAATAAACATTTCCCCATGCCATTGTTTTTCATTTCCCATCGTAAAATTGAAAATGGCATTTACACAGCAAATTCTAAAACATACTTCTAAAATAATACGGACACAACAAAAACAGAGCAATAGAACCTGGGAGCTTCACATTATTGCTTCTCACCCAGATGTGAATCCCACTGTCTTTATTTTTCTGACAAAGATGAAGGCATATATTTTAGATTATTTGAACTCTCTCACCTCCCAAGTGGTAAATGGATTTCTGTTATATTCTCAGCACAAAAAAGATGAATATGCCGACAGAAAAGTCTGAAAAACATAAACAATTCAAAAAAAAAAAAAAAGAAAAGAAATAGTAATGAACAGAACTACTATAGAAGTTGTTCATATTCTCCAGTATTCAAATAAATGTAAGTAAAAGACAAACTCTTTTTTTTTTTCTTTCAACTATTATGTTGGCCCTAAAGAGAGCCAAAAGAAATGTTAAAACTCACTTTTGCAAAGAGAACCAAACAAACATTTGCATAATCTGGAAAGTAATCTTTGTATCAAAGACCTTATAAATACTATTTGAACTGCTGATTCCACTTCTGGAAATTAATCGTACATAATAATCTTAGATTTGCATAAAGATTTACCTATGCAGTGATATTTTTATTCTACCTTTAAAATAAATACCCTAATTTTTAAAAATATTATAATTTTATTCATAAAAATATGATACACTATTAAAGGAAGGAGAGAGTTCATCAGACAAATGAAAACTATGCAATCATTAAAACAGATGCAACAAAGGAACTTTGGAAAGTATACCACGAAGAAGAAAATTTTAATTATGAACCATACTGGTAGGTGGATACACAGTATTTGCTATATGTATAAGTAGCCAATACATTTATGTTCTCTGTTCCCGGAACTGAGCTTACTGCTTTAAATACTAGCTTCAAATACTCTCTGCACAGCCTGATGACATGAGTATAATTAGTATGATCCCCACATCGTACATGAGGAAATGGAGAACATTTTTTCCAAAAGTAGCGCATCAGATAGCAGAGGCAGAATTTGAACACAGAGTCCAGAATCTGAGATGGTAAACATTCTACTAGGTTGTCTCCCAGATTTTTGACAAAATGACAAAAATGCCTTAAGGACTACATATAAAATGTCGCCACAAATGGGATGACTGGTTGAATTTTCGACTTTGACCTTTTGTCCTTTGGTTTTGTGGCCATTCTTTATTTGACTTGGGTAAATTAAATGGGCCAACAAGTGGGACTAAGTTTCATGCATGTAAAAAAAAAAAAAAATCCCATTAGGAGAGGGTGCAAAAGGGTTGGGCGGCCTACGAGAAAAAGCCTAGGTAGTCAGTGTCTCCAGCCACCACCCCCCTCCCATTTCCATCATCACACTTCGGCCAGCCTTTCCTCAGATCTCACTGTAACCACCTGTCTGATCCATGACCCAAGATCTCTTCTCCCCAGGCAACCTCTACTCTCCTACCAGGAGACTCTTCCCAAAATACTTCTGGCTACTCCAGAGCACTCGCTATTTATTCTCCTGTGAAGTACTTCCTGAAAAGCCACAGTGTGTCAAGCACTGTCGTAAATCCTGGGCATATAAACAGTCCCCATCTTCAGAGTTCCCAGAAACAGATCCTCACACTGCTAAAAGTGTACAATTCTGTATTCCTAGAGAAAGAGCAAAGCAAAGATTTGCAATGAAAATCGAGCCTGCGCTATACCTTTTTCCTCACAGAAAAAGCAAAAAGTAATCACCTCCCCCCCTTAGTAGAGACAACAGGTAGAATTTATGGAAAATGAAATATCTTAGCTGGCAGGGGAGAATGAACAGGGTGTGGAAAACTGAGAAGCACCCTGAAACACCAAAAGAGAACACACAAAGCCCACAGGAGCACAAATATAGGTAGGCTGGCTACCACCAAGCACCCCCAAAGCTTATTAGCCATCCAACAATGTGGATGTTTGCACAGCACACGCGGAACAATGTGCTCTCTAGCAATCTCTTTTCAGTGGGGCTGGCTAGGAGAAAGAAAGTTTATTATTTTGTTTTTTTGTGGGAAATTGCCAATATCAGTATTTTCTTTCAGCAAGTTTTTCCACCATCATAATAAAGTTAAATTAAATGAAACAAATTCCAAAGTGTGAACTCCAGACTGATTTGATTTTTACTATATGTGTTTTTGGAGAAGGATATTGAAAGAATATGGTAAGGAGCATTTTTTTCTCTTTTCCTTTATGTATAGTGTTATTCAATAGTATTCATTTTTATTATTTTAAACCACCTTTATTTTGAAAAATTTGAGGAATGAATTGAAAGGGGAAAATCAGAAAAAAGCGGATGTTCTAAAGAGAATAGCTATATTTCTGGAGACATCCTTAATTCTTTTGTAATTCTATTAAAATCACTGTAACATCAGATTGGGTCACCTTGGTTGAAAAAGAAACATTTTTTTTTTTCACAGTACTCTCTAAACAAATTCAATGTTCTTCTGTGAAAATGATGTTTTCCTTGATAAGCTCAGGTCAAGAAAACACGGATTTCTTCTATAACCAATAATCACATTTTCTTTTCTCTATCCTTATAAAAAAAATCTACCACCAGTCCCCATACAAATAAATTCCATACTTGCATAAAGATAGAAATGAAGGCACCTCTAAATGTATGCTTCTTATACAGAGGACCTAGCCAGGTTGCTAGATATGAATTCTGAAAGGATCTTTCGTTTGGTTGAGAATCATCATGATTTGTTAATCACGGTAGGTCTAATGTGGGGGTAAAAACTGGCACTAGGGTTCACACACATGTGCAGAACTGTGGGGTCCGGCTGTCCTGCTATCAGCCAAATGTGTTGTTTGTCCTGCTGGATCCTACTTTATTTTATAGACTGTGCTTGATTTTGTTTTAAAAACATATTTCTTCTCTTGGGGTAATCACTTTTTTCACAGTTATAGAAATACAACAATAAGTGACCTCACAGTTTGAAATGGAAGTTTTTTTAAGTGATAGCTTTGGTAGTTATAAAAAAGTTGAAAAATTATGATTATCTTGACAAGATGGTGGCTACACAGTTTTGAATTGGGCATTGAAATATAATTGACTGATGTAAGTCCAGCATCATATATACAGTAAAGGGGATAGTAGTCACCCAATGAAAAGTAGACTTCTACCCACTCATTATTTCTATCTCTACTCTCCATACAAGGAGTGCTGTCACATATTGAAGTTATATTGGTGCAGGCTGGTTTCGGCAGAGGCACGTTGGAGGAGTGGCCGGGTCACAAGGACTGTTCAGTAACTCCAGGATGCAGAAGCTCTGTCAATTCATGGCCTTCACAGAGTAAAGCTGAACTGTCCTTTTTGTTTTGTCTCCCAGAACGCCTTAAAGGAGAAACTTCTAGGAGTGTACCCGCAGGGAATCGTACGGATTCAAGGAGAATAATAATAACAGGAATAATCACAGTATGAGCAGCGCTTCCCCTATCTGGGAATTTCTTACCTGCCCACTTCTGTCTGACTGCACTAAGTGGTTCTTTTTCAGTCAGTAGTTGAAAATTTTCACTTTCTGCTCCATGTCTCCAGCTACTAAGATAATCAGGCTGACATGCAGTGAGGCTGAAGAGTCTGCCTTGGTGGCTGGGAATAAATAGATGTGGACAGACATTACCACGGTGGCCCTTGTGCCCACACTGTGTGGGACATTGTCTTGACAGTGGGAGCAATAATGAGGCCGGCCGGTCGTGCACAGAACACCTCCCTAGCTCCAGCAGGTATCTTTGGCAAAGATACCACAAAATTAAGGTCATATTAACAGTTGCATTAACCTCCCAGCTATCGATCAGATATCAAGAAGCTTTAGACTCAGCCAGCCTTCTTGAAGAATCTAAACTAAAAATGATGTAGTTCTATATCCAGTATTAACAGGCCTGGGTAGAATCCTTTGTGGCAGACGGGTGTTTAGGTGATACACAAAACACGAGAAGTAGGGAAAATCCCAACGGCAGAGGACATCAGTGATAATAGATCGAGCCAATCATTACAAGTTTGGGTTGGATAAAATTTCCATAGCTTATTGTTGCCTAGAACTCTTTTGGATGCAGCCAAGTTTCACTTCCCTTGAGGACAAAAAAAAAAAAAAAATGATCTCCACAGAAATAATCCAGTGACAGCTATTCCAGAGAGATTTGTCACTGGAGAAAGTTTAAGAAGAAAGTTATAATTGCTTTTTAGAAACTAGATTATGTGCGAAAATGCTAATGAATATCCTGGAATTCCAGGGATCACTTCATAAGAGCATTTTCTTCTTTCCTATGAAAAATAAAAGCCATTAATTTAATATACTATGTAGATCCACTTATTATAGCCCTAGAAACTAAAAGGAAAATCGACTTGCTTTAGTAAGTTTATATCTTAGCTACCAGAATTCATTAATATCACCTGACTTCTCTCAAAGTATCAACAGAAAAACAATGTATTAATTATGTAAATAATTGGCCTATTCTTTCAGAGAGGGTGCAGTCCTCATGCAGCCATGAAATCTCTATTAGCACCTGGAATCAGGTCATGAAGTATAACAGGCTCAAAGCTACTCTTTTGGTTGATGTATGCCCAAAGCTTCAGCCTTATTGTTTAGTGTTGATAAATGAGTACTGATGGAAGTGCTTTCTTAAACATCTCTTTATTGATGAAAGCAGTTGAAAGAAGTATAGCTTGTATCTGATGGTTTTGTACTGGACAAATGCAATCTATGAATCTTCAACGGATCCTTGTGTTAGGAATTAAAAGTTGCTAGTCCAGAGAATCAAGTGAATAACACTAGAATGAACTTGTTAACAGGTCAGCAGATGTAAAATGTAATGATGAAGAAAAATTCAGTCCACAAGCTGAGGGCAATTGTTGGCACAGGAATTTTCCTCATTGACCTCATTTAGTCAAACACTAATTGGTGATGTTCTACCACCCAGGCATAGGCTGTCTCTTTGAAATAGACAGTGAGTCTTATTTGTATTTTTAATACTTCTAGCCATTTCCTTAAAATATTTCAATTAATTTCAATATTCCATTCCACAGGTTAAATCTGCAATTTCATCTTTTTTAACCATCCCTACTTCTTAAGACATTTACATTCATGTAGATATTAACATATTACTTATAAAGTGTGCAGCACAGAACCTGATTTATACTAAAAGCTCAACAAATGTTAGGCACAGGTCATCTTGTTAACAGTTAAATTTCTCTTCTGTGATTGGCTGTCCTATAGACAATGAAAGGCTCCACTTCACATGTCACCTGTGGTCACATATTAAATCAATGACACACCTCATTTGAGATCAGAGGGGAACAGCACCCAGTCATGCTACAGTTTGGATGAGCACCCCCAAAGGTCCATGAGTTAAATGCTTGGTCCGCAGGGTAGCACTACTGGGAGATGTTGTGGACTTTTAGGAAATGGGGCCTTATGGGAGAGCCCTAAGTGCTCCCATAAGAGTGACTGCCCCATGGAACAGGAGACCTCACTTATCCTCAGTCCTCCTTAGTTTCCTGCCTTACGCTGTAGGTAGTTTATTCCACCAAATGTTCTATCGTGATGCACCATCTTTGCCAGAGGCCCAAAGCAATGGGGACAACCAGTCTTCTGCTAGAACTTCCACAACCATGAGCAGAATAAACTTCTCTGTTTGCCAGTTAATTGCCTCAGCCAATTCATTATAGTTCCC
>PVJO010019576.1:0-33888 GCA_004026905.1 Hystrix cristata
ATCCATTCTGTCCATTGATAGACACTTAGGTTGATTCCATGGCTATCATGAATAATGCTTCAACGAATATGGGAGTGCAGATATCACTTCCACATACTGATTTCAGTTCCTTTGAATAATACCCAGTAGTGGGATTCCTGGATCACAGGGCGACTCTATTTTTAGTTTTTTTGGAACCTTTACATGTTTGATGTAATGGTTATACTTATCCCCCTTTTATAGATGAAAATGCTGAGCCATGAAAGGCTTCATGGATTTCTCCAAGTTACATAGCTTATAAGAACCAGTCAGGGTTAAATAGTCACTGTCCCTGTGAAAGTGTCCTGGTAATTTGTGCCTAGTACCACCTGCCACCTTCACTTTCCTACCCCTGCTTTTCTACCTTTAGATATTTTTCAATGGGAGGTTAAAGAATCAACTATAATCCAACTTTAAAGGCTCAATAGGAAAGAGTAATTTCCAGTCATATGTGGTTTTGTTGATGTTCACATGGTAGTGTCTCAAAGGAAGTATCTTCTGAAATCTTAATGGTTGGCCTTTCTTATATGATGGAAAAGTCTCTACCACTCCACCACTATCTCTGATTCCATGAAGGTATGTGCCTTGCTAATTTTGAAACTCCCTGGAATCTGACAAAATCCAGGTCTTACTAATAGACACTCGACAAATGTGTTGAATCGAATGATTGATATTTGGGATAGGCAAAGCAGGAAATCAAGCTCACTTGATGTTGGCCAGGGCTCCCCTCAGGTAGGGTCAGAGCAAACTCTGGGGGCCTTTGTTGCTGGGAGACATGCCAATAGCTGCTGCTATGTTCTCATGGTGGAAGCTTGCCACACTTTAAGTATGAATTTGAAACTCTGAAGAGAGGGCATACTACCACAAATTTTTTCTCAATCATTATAACATATTGAGTTTTAACTGATAAACTAACATAAAATAATAGCTTAAAATAACATCCTGGCTCATGCAGTTGTATTAGTTTTCTATTCGTGCCATTACAAATTCATTTTATATAAATAGAATTGTAAAACATTGCATTTCTTGGCTAACTTATTTACTTAGCATAACAATTTCAAGATTCATCAATATTATTCCATTGTGTAGATATACCACATTTTTTCCATTCATTAGGTGAACTATTTGGGTAAGTTTCTACTTTTTGATTTTTTTTTTTTTTTTTTTTTTTTGGTGCTGGGGATTGAACTCAGGGACTTCTGCTTGCAAGGCAAGTGCTCTAACCACTGAGCTAAATCCCCAGCCCTACTTTTTTATTCTTATAAAGTGATGCTGCTATGAATATTTATGTACATATTTTTACATAAACATACATTACACTTCTCTTAGTTACATGCTTAGGGATGGAACTGATGGGCCACATAAGATCTCTATGTTTAACTTTTTGAGGAATTTCCAATTGTTTTCCACAGCAACTGCATGGTTTATTGGTTTATCCTCATTAGCAATGTATAAGGGTTACAATTTCTCCACATCCTCATCAATACTTACTATTGTCTAGGTTTTTAATTATGGTTACTCTGGTAAATGTTAAGTGATATCACAGTTTGGGTTTGCATTTCCCTAACGAGTAATGATATTAAACATCTTTTCAAGTACTGTTGGCTTTGAAGCTGAAAAATGTTTAAGTCAAAACTTATCTTTTGCTGTTGTTGTTGTTGTTGCTGGTGTTTTAGTTGTCATTTTTTAAGAAACTTGAGCTATACATCTGTCCTTACAGCAGCGCAGCGCAGTCTAGATTACTGTAGCTCATGAGTATGTTTCGAGATCAGGAATTGTGATGTCTTAATTTTGTTCTTTTTCAGTATTGTTTTAGCTATTCTAGGTATTTTCTTGAATTTCCATATGAATTTTAGAATCAGCTTTTAACTTTCTGCAAAAAAAATAAAAAGGCAACTAGAATTTTAATAAAGGTTTCATTGAATTTGTAGATCAAATTGAAGAGTATTGGTTTCTTAACATTATTGATAAGTTTTGTGATCCATGAACATTGATGTCTTTCCATCTATTTAGGTCTTATTTGTTTTCTTTCAATGATGTTCTAGTTTTAAATGTCCAAGTCTTGAATTCTTCTTAAAAATACATTCCCAAATGTTTTTGTTCTGTTTGATGCTATCATTAGAGTGATCATTTGCTGAATTTCATCTTCATATTGTTCATTATTGGTGCATATAAATACAACTAACTTTTGCATAGTTATTTTGTATGCTGTAATTTTGCTGAACTTGTTTATTATTTGTTTTTGTTGATTTCTTAAAATTTTCTATATGTAAGATCATATCATCTCCAAATAGAGATGGTACTTCTTCCTTTCCAATCTGAATGGCTTTATTGAGAATTTTCCCTTCTATTCCCTCTTGTTGAGTGTTTTTTTTTTAATCATGAAATGGTATTAGATTTGATCAAATGCTTTTTCTGTGTCTTTTGAATTGATCATATTTTTTTTCCAGTACCAGGGATTGAACCTAAGGCTCCATGTGTGCGGGCAAGTGCTCTACCATTAAGCTGCATCCCCAGCTCTTATCACACAGTTTTAAATATTTATTCTATTAATATGATATATTACATCGATTCACTTTTATATGTAGAAATGATCCTGCATTCCTTGTATAAATCCCACTTGTTCATGGTGTACAATCCTCTTTATATATTCTTGAATCAGTTTGCTATTAATTCTTGAGGATTTTTGTATCTCTATTCATAATGGCTATTGGTCTATAGTTTTTCTTTCTTGTAATGTGTTTGTCTGACCGCCTACAATTATTGGAAAATACTTTCTCCCCTTCTATTTTTTGAGAGAGTTTGTGAAGAATTTGTGTTAATTCTTTAGTATTTCATAGAATTTTTCAGGAAAGCCCTCTGGTTCTGGGATTTTCTTTATGAGGAGCTTTTGGATTGCTAATTAAATATTCTTAGTTGTTATTAGTCTGCTCAGATTTTCTAATCATTCTTGAATCAGTTTGGTTACTCTTTTATCTTTTCAGGAATCTGTTTACTTCATTGGGTTACCTTGTTTGTTAGTATATAACTGGTGATAGTACTCCCTTACAATGTTATTTCTTCAATGTCAGGAGCAGTGTTTCCTCTTTCCATTTACTTTCATGCCTGATTTTATTAATTTGAGGCTTCTCCCTTTTTTTTCTTGGTCAACTTATTTAGTGGTTTGCCAATTTTGTCAGTCTTTTCAAAAACTAGGTTTTTATTTTGTTGGCTCTTTCTATTGTTGTCTGTTCTTGATTCGTGTTTCGATTTTAATATTTCCTTTATTTCATTTGTTCTGGATTTTAATTTGCTCTTTTCTTCAGTTTTTTTAAGGTGGAATTTAGGCTACTGCTTTGAGATTTTTTTTTTAATATAGGTATATATGGTTACAAATTTTCCTCTCTGTTTGATTTTAGGTATGTTGTGTTTTCATTTTCATTCTCATCAAAGTACACACTAATTTTCAAGGTGATTTCTTGTTTGACACATTGATTGTTTCAAACTGTGTTGGCAATTTTCACATATTTGTGAATTATCTAGATTTACTTCTGTTATTGATTTCTCATTTCCTTCTATTGAGGCCAGAGAACACATTTTGTCTGATTTAAATACTTTTAAATATACTGAGACTTTTTAACCTAGTATATAAACTATCTTGGTTATTGAAATGTGCACTTGTGAAGAAAAATAAATATATATTCTGCTGCTGTTGAGTAGAGTGTTCTGTCAATATCAAGTATACTCGGTTTATAATGTTGAACGAGTCTTTTATTTTCTTGCTGATTTTCTGTCTAGTTGTTCTATTATTGAACGTGGGATTTTGAAATTTCCCATATTATTATTGAATTGTCTATTTCTCACTTTAGTTCTGTAATTTTTTGCTTCATCTATTTTGGTGCTCTGTTGTTTAGTGTCTTTATGTTTATAATTATTATATTGTTTTGCTAAATTGGTCCTTTTACAATGTAAAATGTCCTTATTTATCTCCACTGACAATGTTTATCTTAAGGTCTATTTTGTGATATTGCTATAACCACTCCAGCTTCCCCTTTGTTACTATGTGGATGGCATATCTCTTTCTATCATTCAATTTTCAACTTACTGACTTTGAAACTAAAGTAAATCTCACTGAGACAGCATGTAGTTGGCTAATGCTGTTTTACATCCATTCTGCCAGTGTGTGCCTTTTAATTGCAGAGTTTAATTTATTCATGGTTAATGCAATTATCAATAAGATTCGGTTTGCCATTTTCTTATTCGTATTCTATATCTTTTTTTTTCCTTCCTCAATTCTACCAATACTGCTTTTTTGTGTTAAATATTTCGTCTGTACAATTTTTAACTATATTGTTGCTTGTTAACATATATTTTTGAGGTTTGTGTGTGTGTGAGGTGTCTTGGGAATTACTATTAACATCTTAATTTATAATGATCTGGTTCTAATTAATATCATCTTATTTTAATTGCAGACACAAACTCTGCTCCTATAGAGTTTCATTATACTCTTTTATGCTGTTTTTGTCAAAAATTGCATCTTCGCATATTTTGTGCCCGTCAGTACGGATTTATAAATATTGCTCTCTAATGTTGCCTTGCAGATAATATAAGGGAAAATGAATTAGAAACACAAAACATATTTTAACTGCTTTTTATATGTGCCTTTGTAGTTACCTTTATGAATGTTTTATTTCTTTATACTGAGTCTAGTTACTATCTAGTGTCCTTTTATTTTAGTCTGAAGAATTCCCTTTAGCATTTCACATAAACCAAGTCTGCTAGCACAAATTCTCTCAATTTTGTTTGTAGCAATAAGCTCTCAGTTATTTGTTTTTATGGAAACTCTGTTTAGATTTGTCTATTGTTTTCTTTTTAAGATAAGTTCTCAGTATGTTGTCCAAATCAGCCTCCAACTTCTGAACAAAAGCGATCTCCTGTCTTAGCCTCTCAAGTAGCTGAGACAACAGGCATTGACTATCATGCCCAGCTTGTCTATTTTATCTTAATTTCTCCTTCACTTTTAAAGAATAGTTTTATTCTTGATTGACAGATTTTTTTCTTCAGCATTGCCTATGTAATGCCACATCTTTCTGGATTCTATGGTTTGCGATGAGGAATTATTTGTTAATCCTATTGATGATCCCTTAGACATGATGAATTCCTCTCTCTTGCGACTTTTAAGATTGTGTCTTTGTTTCTGCTTTTCAATAATTTGATTATAACATGCCCGGGTATGAATCTTCTGAGTTTATCCTATTTGCAGTTCATTAAATTTTTGGGATGAACAGATTAATGTTTTTCATTAAATTTGGGGAGGTTTTTTTGCTATTTATTACTTGTTCATATATTCTTTCTGCTCCCTTTCTTCATCTCCTCTGGAACTCTAATTATGTGTATATTTCTGTTCTCGGTGATGTTCCACAGAACTCTGAGATTGTGTTTATTTTTTTTTCTAGTCTTTAGATCAAACAATCTCTACTGACCTATTTTTAAGTTTGCTGATTCTTTTTTCTGTTTGCTCAGATATGATCTTGAGCACTTCTAGTGAATTTTACATTTCAGTTAGTATTTTTTGAACCTCAGAATTTTTGTTTTAACTTTTAATA
Source organism: Hystrix cristata (assembly GCA_004026905.1). Classification (NCBI taxonomy): domain Eukaryota; kingdom Metazoa; phylum Chordata; class Mammalia; order Rodentia; family Hystricidae; genus Hystrix; species Hystrix cristata. The sequence goes on from PVJO010019576.1 coordinate 5,604, forward strand.
ATTTCTTTACCAATATTTTGTATCTGGTGGGACATTGTTCTCATATTTTCCTTTAGTCTTTTAGACATGATTTCTTAGTTTATTTATAATATTTAAATACATTTTTTTGTCTGGTAAATCCTACACCTGTATTGCCTCAGGAACAGTTTTTGTTGCTTGGGGTTTTTGTTTTCTTTTCTTTTTTTCTATGTATGATCATTTTTGTTTGTTTGTTTATTTCTTCATGTGCCGTATGATTTTTAGTTGGATACTGGACATTTTGAATTAAAAAAAGTGATAACTTTACAAATCAGGTTTTATTCTTTATCCAGGATCCATTGATACTATCGCTTTTTATGGTAGCTGTTACATTTAGTAACCTCTGAACCAACTCTGTAGTCTGTATTATTTGTCATACGTGGTCATTGAAATCTCTGCCTGATTTGCTCAGTAATGAGCTAATGATTGAATAGATTTTCTTAAATTTGTAGAACACTAAGCCTCCTAGTGTTTGCCGAGGAGTAATTCATTTGCTAACACAACGCTGAGCCAGGCAGTTGACAAACTCTGCCTTAGCCTTCACTCCTTGCTCTTGCAGACCCTTACAGCTTGCCAGATATGAAAGTTTAGGGTCTTCTCAGGTCATTGCTGAGGATGTGCACAGTCTTACAGATGTACACAGACTTCTAGATTCTCAGGAATGAATTGGAACATTTAAAAACCCCTACTGACATTTAATTCCCCAATTCATCCTTTTAAAGGTTTTAGTTTATTGTTTATACTAATTCCAAGTAAAATCTACTTCCTCAAGCAGTCAGGAAGCTAAATATCTGCCTGTAACTATTTTCGATAATCATCTCCAAGGAAAAGGCTTTTTGCACTGGGCAAACTCTGATTAAGGTCAGAGAAGGACAACCTTGTAGAGGGTCAGAAATGACAACTATGGGAATGGGGCTTCCAGACACTCTAGCTCCATTGTATGCAGCCCAGGGGCTGCCAGGCTAGTGACTTTCACCTTCATGGCCACCTACTGATTGTCAAGGCTGCCACCAGTTGGAAATGGTGAATTTTGATGTTTACTTTCTTAACTAGTTTACTGATATTCATGTGTTTCATAATGAATTTACGTCCTTTTGTCTTTTTACCTTTATCTTCCCCTGTGTCTCTTGCTCACTCCAGGTAAGCATTCCTCTGTCACCTCTATATGATTTTCCAGACCTGATCTGATATGGTAGGCTCAATGCTTCTGCCCCACAATAATATGCAAGCCATAACAGATACATCCATTAAGGAGAGTGGACCCTGATCCCGTCTGCCTGTTTCTACCTTCCCACCTTCTTTCTTAGTCTTTCTTTTTTGGCTTTGTATTATCTCCTCGGGCCTCAACTTTTCCTAGAAAGACTGACTCTGCTTTTGGATATATTAACTTCTGGTTGCCTCTGCTCTCTTGATCTCGTGCCAAGCAAACTCGGGCATCCAGCCCTGCTGACTGCGTTGTCTTTCTGTTTGATTTTGTTTGGCAGATAGTTATCTTGCTTGTCAGTATAGTGCATCTTCTTCATTTTAAAAATATTTTGTTGGTTATTCCTATGTTTGGGATATTGACAGAAGAAGAAGCGAGATAAAAGATTATGTTTTGGTGCTCTACTGACTAGAAATTTATTAAGAGAGTTTTTTCAGCTAAGTCTCTTATATCGTCTCATATGATGTTCTGCAGGTTGTTTTCCCTTATCATCTCCAAAATAGATTTTACTTTTGGCATTGCACTTTTGATTTTCATGAAATTCATTTTTACATTACCATCTCATTTTTGGTCATAAGATATTCTTTGTTCCCATTTTATAGGAGCTATTTCAATCCTCTTCTCCTTCATCTTCCTCATCTTTTTCTTAGTTTTTCTTAGTTTTCTTAGTTTTCTCATCATTTTTTCTTTTTAAAATCGAAAGTGACAGGAGTTTGATTCAGCTCTCAGGGTAAATTATCTTCATAGCTTCATTCTTTACCTTGATCATCCAGATAATATTCCTTACTCTTGTTTTATGATAATCTTTTCAATAGCTCTATGATGCCTTGTTTTTCCACTCATTCAACTTAAAACAGGAAAATATTTCCCATATTTGATGTTTATCAACAGTTTGGTTATTTGGGTTACCCACCCTTGACTCCATTGTTAGTCCTCTTGAGGCTGAATTTGCATAATTCCTAGACCAATTTCTAATATCAAGTAGGTTTTCACCTCATTTGGCAATGCCAGGTAGATAGTCTTCTCTCTCCATTTCCTAACTCTCTGCTACTTTTAAGATATTCAGCAAATTAAAACTATGTTTTAAAAAATCCTTTACATCACTTTCCAGTATTTTTTTTTCCTTGCTTCAATCTGTAAACATTATTTTTTGTACCAGGCCTTCAAAAATGCAAAGTATCTCCTTTGGTCTCCCTGAGATGGCTACTGGTTATTTTGATTGGTGTAATTTTTGTTTTTCTCAACTCTGGGGGCAACTAATAAAAAGGGATATATTATTTTCCTATTTCTCTTTGTTGATAACAGGTGTCACTGGCTTTCAGCTGCATGCACTACCAGTTCCTCAGTCTGGCTTTTCATTATAGAACCATTGGGACATTACGGTTACGAAGCTATTATTGTTACTTGACAGAAATAACAATCACTGTGTTTCCTAATATTTTGGAAGGTATAACAGATTTTAGTCTTTTTCGTCTCTTCATGGTTAATTCTAGAGAAAAAGTGGGAGAAGCTGGAGCAGACCCGAAGCCATTTTAATTGGCAGCCATATTGACAAGTCCAAATTTCTAAAAGCAAAATTTAATTTTTTGGTGGTAGTCCTTGGTTTTTGTTTTGTTTTCAAATTTTAAGATTCTTATTATCTAGGCAAAGTCAAATTTCAACTCCTCTTTATGCACAGTTCTTTCAAGGAAATTCTACATGGGAAACTTTTAGAAGTTATATTTTTAGAAGAATTTTAGAAGAGCGACTTGGAACTCTGGAAAGAGTTTGAGTTTTGAGCTCCACTAGTGTTGGAATTTAAACCCTTTCTCAAGTGGAAGACACGAAAATCAGCATGATTGTTCAGAATGGATAGTGGACACAGTGCTGAGAGGGGGACCTGCTATGCCAGGCATTCACTTGTTGTTACTGATCTTGGGGAGCTTGAAGGAGTCATGGTGTGAGGGAGACCAAACAGCAGATATAGGAGAGCGGGAGGGATCCACATGGTGATCAGAGCAGCAGCTAATCACCAATATAAAAAAATGACAATGTATTAATAACTGGCATTATTCATAATCACCTGAATGTCAGCCTCCAGGCCTGGACTGTAGTCCCTGAGCGGATAGAGACCACACTCCCTTGCTCACTGTGGTACTCTCAGGACCTTCCTAAGTTCCTATCTCATAATAAACACAAAATATGTATGGAATAAATACGCACAAAATAAATATACACATAGCTTATGCCCTACGTAAATGGGAATGCGACAGTGTGAGGCATTTTCCTGTTAATCAAACAGGACACTGATATGTGCTTTTTTTCTATTTTGTCAAGAGAACTATGAGAAGACGCTTAGGAAGAATAATTCTGCTGTTGTTATGGGCGAGATCCTGCAGAATAAACTCTGGGTATTGCTATCGACACAGTATCTGCAGTCAAGAACAGCAACGATGATAAGCGTGGTCATGTCATTGCACTCACTGATTTGCCTTCCAGCCAGAGTTAATAAGCAAAGCAGCAGTCTAAAAACTACCATTTGTTTTCTTCAGGAAAATACTCTTAATACTTCTTGATGAACTGAAGAGCGAACCAAAAGCAAGCATTCCCTTCCGGTGTCTCCTCCTTGCACCAGTCCTCCTACCTTGCTTACTGCCACTTCCAGCCCCCATGACACAGCTCACATGCAGCTTTGGGCAGCTCCCCCCACCCGAGGACCCAGAAAAACACACCACCAAAGGAAATCTGTCGAACAGCCGCACACAGGCCTTGGAGAATCTGTGTCTGTGTGCTCCTTCTCCACATTCCCCGTTCGCCTACAGTCTTCCGGGCCGGGATGGGCAATCATCACACTTCATTGTCCAGTAGCATCATTACAATATTGTTATCATCTGAACTGGAGTCTGACACTTTCTCTAAGACCTTTCAAATAACCCCTTTACTAGGCTTCAGTACCAAACCATTCAGGGCAAATCTCTGCTTTGTGCCTGTCAGCCTTAATAGACTGGATGTCACTTGAGCCTGTAAAAAGTGCCTGCTCCTCAGCTGTCAGTCAGTCCTGGTGGTGTCAGCCGAGAGCGTGGCTGGAGCTGGCTGGATTAGAGGGTAGTTACCATAGCTGTCAGATTACTGACAGCCTGACACCCATGCTCCCAACTTCCTCTTACTGTATTTGGTTTCTGGTGAGCTCTCTAGACCTTTCTTAAGGTGGATCTCTCTGTTGGGAACAGATACTTTGGCTAGCATCCTCAGAAGTTGGGCTTTCTGCTTTCCTGTTCTGATTTTTAGAAAGCCCTTTACTTTGAGCAGCTTTTATATTTCAGTGCATATTTTTTACCTCATTTCAGCAATACAGCTACTTCCCTACACTTTCTAAGTTTATGGAAACTCTGAGTATGTGTATGTACATTTCGCTTTCAGCATCCTAATAATCTAAGGATTTATAACTCTCACCAGAAATATTTTCTGCTTACCTTTTCCTCATTAGCAGTATTTTCTCCCTCTTGTTTGATCTTGTCTTTGCTCTGGCCCTGTGTGTTATGTGGGAAGTTCAGTTTGAGGGTACGTGCATGCTTGTATGCACATGTGTGTGCTGGGGGTGTGATACATACAGGACTGTTGACTTATCTATGAATGTTTGTGCTGTATTTATTCATACCTAATGAAAGGGGGGCAGTTAACAGGCAAGGCAGGAAGAACAAACTGGCACCTCTCCAAACTGTGTCTTAGTTAACATTCACCTTCAGTACAGCCAATTAGTGAATGAAGTTTATTCTCTCCTTCCTGTGTATTCCCTCTTCTTCATTCACCCCTTTTCTCCTTTTCACTTTTATTAAAGGCTTGCAAACTTGCAGTCCCCAGGCTGGACACCAGGCAAAACAAAATGAATGTGACTACACACTTCCATACAAATTCACAGTGGCCTGCTCCATTCCTCAGGTATGTTTGAGATTTACAGGCTTTTATTTCTGGCCAGGGAGCTGAGCTTAATTAACACTTTCATTTACTTAACTAATAGTCAAGCCTGATTTGCTTTTATTAAATCAGGCTTTGGGACCCGAAGTGCAACTTTTGCACAATCTTAAATTTGCTTACTATTTTAACTGACTATGGAATTAAACTTGAGTCTGCTTTCCAAGCACAGCTTTCAACCCACACAGGCGCACGTGCATGTTTAGGGGTGAATGGCGACAGGGGAGAGAGAAAGCGCCAAGCTTCAGAAATCTACTTGTGTCACGGGAAAGTCACTGCATCTTGCATCTTCAGTTAGCTTTTCTCTCAACTGGGATAACCACACTTCACCTGACTTTATGTTTGGTCTTTGGTCTAGATATATATGAATGAAAGCACTTTCCAAAGCTTAAGGCATTACAAATGCAGATTATGGTGATAAGTAGTACTCTGTATGATTATATATAAACTGAAATCAGCACTTGATTATTTAGACGATTTTACTTATTCTTATTTTCTTGTCCACACATACTTTGCTTTTGTTTTTCCAGCACGTAGCCACAGAGCTGAAAAAAAATGCTCCCCAGTAAAAATAACAGATTATGTTTTGATTAAACTTATGAACTCACACTCAAATCAGGAGCCTTTAGTGGTCTTCCCCGGTCCTCATTATATCTGTAACAATGTGTAGCTTTTTAAGGCCATTGTTGTTTTTTGATGAGTCCAGCAAAATGGTTCAAATTAAAAGGAGTCCATATCTATCTCAATTGCTAGGTAATTTTGTATTCCTTATAATTCCAGAAACTTCACAAAATAAAGTCCAAACCACAGCCTGAAAAAAATGTAGTGAACCTACTGGAAAAGGGGTTGGGGTGGGGGCGGAGAGAAGATATAAGAACTTTATGTTTTCAGTGCCAAAGTCAAAGACATATTTTTCCTGCACTTCCTCCCCATAGCAAAAAAAAAAAAAAAAATTAATGAAAAGACCCTTACATTTCACCCAATTAAATGTTGGAAAACAGCCTTTCAATATTATTTACAAGCATTCAGAAGTTTTAAATTCGACCAACTCCCCCACATCCACGCTTGCTCCAACACACATTCTCCATTCTGTGCACCACCAAGGCTGTCTTCTCAGCACCACAATGACCAGAGGTGCAATTATTCAACTAATTTGGTGAAAAGCATCACCTCTAACAAATAATAAGTGGGGTGTGAAAATGTTTATTTGCAAACCAAGTGTTCTGGCCACATTTTTGCTGAACTTCCCAGGCAAGGATTCCAGTCTTCATTAGCCATCTAAATGCTTTTTCAGATTTGACTCCTTCTGGAGCCCTGCTTACAAAGGAAGGCCCGCATTTTGCAAGGGCAGAAGGCACCTATGGCATGCTTGTTATTTTTCTTTTAAGACAAAGAATGTTAATGTTTGAGTTGTTTTTTTTCTAAACTAAAACCTCAGTATCCAGGCTTAATGGCAGTGTTGGCACTTTGTGATTAAGTTGGTTTGGGGTTGCAGTTTGGGCACTTATCTCTAAAAGGTTCACCATCACGGGCATAAAGGGTGCATCTGTGGGCCCAGGACAGAGATGGGGGTCCCACTCTGTTGCCCAGGATGGACTTGAACTCCTAGGCTCAAGTGATCCTCATCTCCGCCAGTAGCTGGTACTATGGGCATGCATCATTGCACCCAGTTTCCATCTTATTTTTAACCATAAAAATGTTCTTCAAACCTGCTTTTCAAGTCTACCTTCACCTAAATTGCCAACTGCTGAGCCCCCAACACACACAGCGATGGAGCTGTGTGACTTTGCAATATGACAGGTATTCTTGGGTCATATCCTCATCCTTAGGCCTCATTTTTTCTCATCTGTAAAGCAAATAAGATTACAAGATTTATATGGATTAAGTGAGGTAGTGTGTGTAAATTTGACATGCTGTCTGGCACAAGCTAAGTGGCTAACGAATAGTGGTTATCGTTACTACTATCATTAATATTGCTATTTGCACTCTTGTCCTGACCTAGGCTTTGAGTTTGTGAAAATCTGAAGAAATCTTCTAGATGTTAGTCTTTGTCCTGTCCGATCTTATGTAATGGTACATTCTCATCCATCCATCCACTTGTTTGTTCTTATATTTATTTATTCATCCGTGTAATAATTGTTTAAGAGTCTACTGTGCAGGAGCCCCAGGCCAGGTGAAGAGCTGCAAAGATAGACATTATCTGCCCTCCAGGATCCCTGCTCACATAGAATAGACAGATATGCTAACATTCATGGGGATATAATTAGAGCCACAATAAAAATATAAAATGTGATGCTGGGAGCACTTAAAAAGGAGGACTTTCCTTGGCTAGATGTCAAGCAAGGCATCCTAGGAAAGGAGAGCTTTCAGCTGGGTCTGGCAGAATGGAGAAGGGCATTTTATGCACGTGCAAAGACTTCGGTGTGATCACAGCAGGGCAGTGGGAAACTGCTGCCCACCATCCCGTGACGGAGATCTACAGGCAGGTTCCAGGAGGGAGGCTGAGGTCCGGTTGAAAGAGCCTTGGACCCTAGATCTTCCTCAAAATCTACAAATCTGCTGAAGGTTTTAAGAAGAGGAATGACAGGATCAGATTCACATTCTAAAACAATCCCTGTGATTGCAGGAGAAGGAATGTTTTTGAACTAAGAATTAGCAAGGTAATAGCAGAGACAGAGAAAATGGTGTGGAAGAAATGAGTCCAGAGATGAGAAGAAGAAAGACAACAACAGGCCTCCCGAGAGCCCGGCTTTGGGAATGAAGGAAGCAGGGCCCTGGTGGCTTCCAGTTTCTAACTCAGGTGACCCAAGTGGGGAGAAGAGCCGTCACTGACTTGGAAAGTTTGCCATCTAACCTGCTTGAGAAAAAGCACCTGAGGGCAAGAAGGGCCTGGCGCACGGGCTGGATGAGTTAATAGTTTGGGGCAAATTAAATGGGAGAAGTCTGTGGGACATTTAGTTCAGTAAACACTTGGAGTTAAATGCGTGGCACTCAGGCACATGTGCTGGGGGAGACTCGAGCGCCTCTAGAGTGTGCTCAGTGAGTGGAGCTGAACGTGGATGCAGTTGCACAGGAGAGGACAGCAGAGAGGGACACTCGACAGGGACTGGACAAAGAACCCAGGCAGAGCCCAGCAGAGCCGGGTACAGGGAAGGTGCAGGCTGGTATTTGAACATGGTGGGAAGGTGGCAGTTTTCATTTCTGCAAGAAGTCAAGTAAACTGAGAGTCCCTCGGGAGGAAGGTGGCCCGCAACCCCAGCAAGAGGAATTGGATTGCTCCCGAGGAATGAAAGGGTGGCAGGCAGAGGGCCCAGAGCATGGAGGAGAGAATTTCTAAACTTATGGGGTGGAGTGAGAGGTTGAGGATTACAGGGTTACCAGGTTCCCACTTTAGGGCTCAAGTCACACCTCTTAGCATGCTGCTTTATTTTCCTCACCGCATCCTTGATTGTGGCTTGTAAATCTTTGAGTCTGTTTTCTAGCCTTCTAGGATTCCCCCATTCGAAAATATGTAATGAATCGAAAGAATTAGCATTTGTCATTGCCACGAATCCCAGGTGGCTCAAAGAAGGCCTGAGGAGCTTCAGTCACAGGTTTTTGTTCTGAAACCTCCTTTCAAACTGATTGCATCACTGCCTCCCGGGACACCCGACAGGTAGGACGCCCCCCTTGCCTCACCCTGCTTCCTTCCTCTCAGCAACAAGAGTGACGAGCTGCCGGCAGCTGAGGCACCCAGAGACCTGGTGTCTCCCGAGCGCCTCCTTTCCTCAGCAGCGCCGGGGCCTGCCTGGGCTGAGCAGTGAGAGAGACATCTGTGATATCTGATGACAATCATCTCTGATTAGAGTGTCACTCCATAGCACAAGCGAGCTGGGGCCACAGCTAATTAGCTATGTGAGGCCAGCACTCTGTTTACTGGAACTGTACTAACAAGTTGCAGGTTTTTCCATTGCAGAAGAGTCATTGCACAAATGCCAGCTAGGAACCCTTCACTCCTATAGCTCAGGGACGGCGCTGCTACTTCCCTACCGCACTAAGACCATGAAACATTAATGCCTTAGCTGAGATCCACTTGGAGTCCCCGCTCCCGCCTCCCGCAAGCTGTCACTTCAAGACAGTCCTAGAATAAGTGGCTTTAGAGAATCTGATATTATCCTAAGTAGGCTTGCACTTTTAAATGAATATCTTGTACTTTCTCTTTTTAGCACTTCTTGGGCTGTGTCAGGGAATCAGCTAGACCTGAGAAATATAGCTGAGCTTGGCCTTGTCATTTGAGCTAAAGGACGAAATGACTAGGATTTTAATGGGAATTAAGGACACAAGCTCCATTTTAATCCATTAGTGTTTGATAAGATCTATTGCTCATAAACATAATGTATTTCAGGATATATTGGATTTTCAATTTTTGCTATAGAACCACCCTGGTTAAAATCACTTTCAAAATATTTTTCTAAGATTTTTTTCAACATAAGGGAAAATTTCCATTTAAGTTCTTATGCACCCATTAGATGAGTTTCTCTGATAACTTTGAGAAATGATGTGCTTATTTTGTAGTTTCCATGTTTAGAAATGAATGAAACTAACTTCAGACACATAGATTGGGAACATTCAGGATTAGAAATATAATGCTGATATAGCTCATTATTATTATATCAATATGATTTCAAAACACTTTCTTATCTTGGCATTTGAAAAACTTCAGTGCATTTTACAAAGGCAGTGAAAATTAGCAATATCACCCTCAGAATTACTTCTGCCGGAACCTCAAACCTCAACAAATGGACTCATTTTTCCAAATGGCAAATCAACCACCTACTCTGAACAGTCCTCAGCTTAAGGACAACCATCTTGCTGAATTTCTAATCTTCTTCCCTTAGTCAATGCCATTTTGTTCAGACTTTCAGAAGACCAAATTTCAAAATAATTTCAAAGCCTGTATATTGTTATGTAAGTGGATGACTTTTCGTGGAGTCTACCACTTAAATTTGGTAAGTATTTTGATTTGTTTTCCAATGAGAGCTGCAGATTATACATCTTGAAATTGTGTGCAGTGTTCCTAGCACTGTTGCATAAAATACAATGTATTGGAAATATAACTACTTTCAATAAAGTCTCTATGGATGTGGTACTTAATTTCGCTGTTTAAAATTTGTTTATTTCTATCTGTCATCAAAAGCACACTTCAGAGAGGGTTTCAGTAAGTCTCCATATTTAGAAATTTGCAAGCGTCTTAAGCGTGTTCATTCATTTTGTTTACACTCCTAATTTAAAACAAGCAAACTTTTTCTTAATGAAAGTGCTCTTATTTTAATGTTACACAAAATTCCCTCTCCAGGTGGAACGCTGATTACTGGTCTTTGGTCTGGAGGTAAATTTTACAGCTGTTTTACACCCTTGAAAGTGGGTCTTATACTGGAAGTGCTGACACAGCCTTATCCGCTGTGTATCGGCATGAACTATACCGCTGTAATAAGCAGTTATTATGTATGTGTAAAAATAATGAGAGGCTGTGTCTGAAGAGAGTTAATGTAAAATGCTAAGCAATTATAGTTGGTTACACAGTATAGGTTAATATTCCTTCATATAGCCGCGCTTTTTTCTTCTTTTGTCCTCCAGAACTCCTAATGAAAATTGTGAGACCTGACTGTAATGATAAGCAGCCATCCACACGTCCTTTGTGTCAAGGCTGGTGCATTAATGCCTCCCTTCATATAACATTTTGCATAGCCTAAAGCATCTATTAAAATCCTTTGTAAAATTCATGAAACGAAAGTGGTGGGTTGAGTCTAGGGGGAGAGAAAGTAAGCTGCTTATTAGCAAAAAGTCAAAAACACAGGGCCAATTACAGATCTGAACAAGAAGGGTGAAGGAGCAGCGCGGGGAGTAATTCTTTCTTCAGCCCAATGGGCTCAAGCGAGGGGCAGGTTAGATGAAAACAGAGCAACAGTCTGAGCAGTAATTAAACAGAACTGTTTGGAGTTAGAAACAGCTCTATAACAACGGAAGGAAACGCTCAACTAAAACAATTGTCTGGCCTCACCGAGATGCTAAATTGGAAGGATTTAGGGCTTGCTCCCTAAAGGAGAGACTGGGGGTAGTGAAGGGAAGTGGGGGCTCAGGAGATATGTAAAGAATCCGTTTGGTATTTCACATGTTATAAATTAGATTTTAAAAAAGAGAAAGGGGGGAGAAAAGACAGCGCTTTCCTTCTCAACTAGCAACATAAAACTGAATAAACCACAATAAGATTGCCCTTTTTCTGTTATAAACTTGGCATTAAGCTTGTCATGTTCAATGACAGCCCACTAGGCCTCACGCTTTACCCTTTGGAATTTGAAAGACTGGCAGGTGTCATGATTTCCTTAACATAAAAGACCTCACTGATAATGTTTACCGTGCACATTTATACCTCATAACTCCACTTTCCTCGTTTCGGCATCATCGGGGGAGCTTGCCACTCAGACTGTGGGTGCTGGGACTGCCCAGAAGTATATCTGGCCTGAGGACACTGTTTACTGCCAAAGGAGCTTGCAGCAGAGGCTGTACTTTTATGATTCTCCTTAGCAGTCTAAACATGCCCACATTTACAATAATGAGCTGCTTTGTAGAGAGTGGCTCTCTGAGAGCATTGTTACTTTTCTTTGAAAGACTGAATGCAACCAGAATGGCTCTCGTCTGACTTAAGGCTAGAAACAGGGTCCCATTTAAACAATAATCCCCTCTCTTTGCAGCCTCCCAGCCCAGCCAGATCCTTCCAATAACTCCGGAGTGTGTGGGTGGGGGGCATCAACACTGAGGGAAACACAAGCTCCCATTGAAGGCTGACAGTTCCGTTTCAACTTGGCATCACATGTCACCTGTTTGCTACCACCCAATGTCACTTGAAAATAAACAAGTGACTCTATTCAGAGGAATCAGTAGCCAGAATGAAAATCTGACGTTTTCTTCCAATCCAAAGAGAAAGAATGTGTACTTGGCTAGGCACTAACCATTTAACCAAGTAGTTTCAAAGAAGAGTTCAATAAATCTGACCCTACAGATTTAAATTTTCATTAAGATAAAATTAAGTAGACAAAAGGAGACAAACATAACAATCCCACACATACTCATCACTTACCTTCAGCAAGCGTCATCTCACACTTGCTGATGGTCAATCTGATTTTACCTGGATCCTGCTTGCCACCGTTTGGAAGCCACCATTTAACTTATCACACCTTTAAACATGTTCGTAGGTCACCCTAAAAGATAAAAATCGTTTGACCTTCTTTTAAAGGAGGTCAAGAAAATATCTTGGATCTCGCACCCTTTAATATTTTTGTTGGCACTGTCCCCCACAAATGGCGTTTCTCAAAATAATAGCATCAGCCCACACGTTAGAAGGATAAAGAAAAATTTAAGAGCATCATTAATCCCTGCTTTGCTTCAAAGGAGCATTTTTCTAGTTATGGCCCAGAATTTAGGAAAACTGAACTTCTCTTCTGGGAGCCTTTGTCTATTACTTGCAAATTTTACTTTTGGCATTCAAATAAATTACATATTTCAATTATCTATATTCTTAGGTAGTGTGACTTAAAAGCATATATTGGGCATTATGTGCCTTGCTCTCCATTAGGTAAAGGAAGGCAGAAATAACCCAACAAGAAAAAGTAATCTCCCCTTCTCCCACTGAGCCCAAACTTTGTTAGGTGTATTACAGAGATTAATACTTTCAATTGCCTTTTATATTGGTAAATGTTGCCATAGAAGATATATATATATTTTACATATAACCATATAATATATATGGTTTTATTATTATATATTATATATTGAATATACAACAACTTTGCTCTTTCAACCCTTATGCCACTGTTGTTTCCTTGCTTGCTGGAAAAGATGAATCTACTACCAGCTATAAACCAGGAAATTCTCCCTGATTTAGTGGTAGAGGGAACTATCGAAGCACTGAAAAAAGAAATAGCCTTTATCCTCATGAATAAATTATGAAAATATAAAAATGAATTACTGTATTTTAAATTTTTTCTACATTTCTTTTTTTAATGAAAAAAATATTTCTTTAGTGTCTTATATTGCTCACACATATAACAATTGTAAAATGTCAACATTTTTTCTGACTTCTTCAGAAAACTAAAGGGTTAGACTTGATAATGTGATTTCACATGGTGTCCTAATGTTTAAGGGAATGGAGTAACTACTTTTTAAACATTATGTATAAAAAAACTCTGTTACACAAACTCAAGTTACAAAACATAATATTAAAACTACAGTATGAATTTCCCCCTGCTTTAAAATTACAGCACCTCCAATGTGCCCCATCTTATCTTCTGAATTAACTTATATCCTATACCGTTTCATAGATGTTTTTAAAATAATTTTGTTATGCTTGTACATAGTGTTACAAGTGGTTAGTTTTGTTTGGGGGGGTTATGAAATGTAATCATATAAGTGGTCTTTTGAAAGTTGCTTTTCTTGTTCAACATTACGTCTCTAATATTCATTCCTAATGCATATACCTTTTTTATGTTATTAATTTTCTCACCTGTGTAGTACTCCATTGTGTGACGCTAATTCAATGACTTTTCTGTTATCCAGTCAATGGGCACTGTGTGGTTTTAGAGTTTCTGTTTGTTTCTTTACTATTGTTCATAGACGCAGTGCTGTGAACATCCTTGTCTAAGTCTCCTGGTGCATGTATCAAAAATTTAATACTGATTTTCTTTTCTTCTTAAGAATTCCACAAATAGCAGTGGGGAATTTTCCTATTCACCTCTTCCTATTAGTAAAGCCCTATTAAGTTCCAATAGTATAAGTTCCAATAAATAAATTAATTTCAGGTAAAAACAAACAATAATTTTTAAATTTTAACTTTGTTATACATTAGCCATGACTCAAAAGCAGAAAGATTCTGCATGGTTACATCATGCACCCTTAAAGTGGGAGAAGGAACCCAGAGAGAAACAGCAGAAGTTTTCAAGTGGAAGGACCCAGAAACCTCCAGGCAGCCACGAGCATCGTGCATCGAGGCTCAGATGCGTTTGCTAAAACAAGTCGGGTTAATAGGAAGAGAGTGTGAAAGGAAATGGAGTTGTTTCAAGCCAAATGATTGTGGAAACTTCATTTAGGTTACTTTCTTCCTCAACAAAACATCATAAACAAAACAAAACAAAATTTTAAAAAGGGGGGAAAAACTCCCCATGACTTCTGTCTCTGAAATATTAAATGAAAATTCATGTTTGGCAAAATACTTCAGAATTTTCTAAACTATTATCTCCCTATAGTTTCACTAACATGTTAACCTACTTAAAGCAATTAGTGCTTCATTAGTAAGGCTAACTAACTGTTGCCAGGCTCTGTAATGATTTGCCGGGCTTTCCAGATACAAGTGCATAATCAATGTTTTCCAATTACTTCTATAGTGCAACCACTATTTCAAATAAACTAGATAATAATACAAACCCATTACTGGAGCTGAAGTAGCAGAGGCATTTAATTGCAAGGCAGTTCTTCTCAGCTTTTAAAATTTTTCACACTAATGAAGTGTCATACAAAAAAGTTGTATTGATTTTTCCACCACATGGCTTCAACCACAAATATGTAATTATCCCTTTTATATCTAGCTGGGGGATTAAAATAATCTATAGTATATAGCCTTTACTTATCCCTGATGGGTTTAGTAGTACTTTTACCCTTTTCAAAATATGCAGCCCTTTGATGAATGAACTTTAGGCAAAATGTTGCTTTATCTGTTTCAAATCTTTGCTTTTTAAAGTCGGTTTGTGTACAGGCATTAAAGTCTGAAATCTTGAGCTTCTAAAACCTCCTAGAGAACACATTTTGATATAATTTAATTTACTGAGAGTATCATAGATATTTTTCTCCACTAAAGAAATCAACATGGGTATACAGTATTGCACATTAGCAGCACCTACATTTGCATTCCACTGTAGTTACATTTTTATTCATAGCTAACATTTTGTTAACCATGTTATATTTTTACTCAAATTAAGTGATCTCTGCATTAATTGGAGCCAATTCTTTCCCTGGTCTTCAGAAAAAAAATAATAAAAGTAAGAATAATTCACTGACATTAAATTTCTTGTTTTCTCATCACAGTTTGGTCAATAAAAGAGGGAAAAAACAGTATTTTCTTTATGAAAAGAGAAGATCATTATAAGATGAATTTTGCAGAGATCGGGAATTAATGCTGGGAGCATAGGGCTTTTTAGAAATGAGTTTGTCTGTCTGGATCTTTTTACACATAAATTGGTCCCTTCCAACATTTTTGCTAAAAATTCTTTCAGTTACACTAACATCATCTCAATTATGGTCAGTATAAAAGTAGATTCAAAAGGGTAAAAAACATAGCTTAAATGTCTGCAAGTCTTTGTTCTTAACATTCTTGTGCCAAAAACCGTGTGTCCCTGTAGTTTGCAGTCACATGTTAACCTCCTCACCACCCTGAGGCTTCCCAGGTGCGAGGGTTTTCGTGATTTCTTGCCTCTCTGTGTTTTGTGGCTTAAGGAAATATTCAAAGATTAATATACAGTACTATGTTTTAGAGATATAATCATGAAGCAAAAATTTAGTGGTACACACATATAAACTTAAAATTAGCAGTGCTATTTTAAAACTAGATATTTCATATTATCTTTAGAATTTTTTTCAAGCAAAGAATTTATAGACAACAAACTGACCAGAAAGAACTGCTCCATACTGAGACATAAAAAATAAAACACTCAGCATTACCATGTATATGTAGATATCAATATCAATTATAGTATCTTTAATCTATTTTCAAAAAACTTGCTAAAATGCCTTATTAACTATTAATTTTATATATTGTGTTATACTACGAAATCACAAGAAGCAAAACATATGGATTTTAAAATAAATAAAACTAATAAATATAAAGGCTAATGATGTACAGTGTTTGGCTCTAACATCATGTAAAAATTTTTCTTTCATGATAGAGACAATATCTGCAGATGAAGGATAAAAGGCAAATGAAAAATGGATTAAGTAGGGTACCTTGGATACAAAGGAAAGCCACCAGGTATTTTTAAATTAATTCATACACAAAATGTTTTAATACTGATTTCTAAAACAAATGTCCTAGAGATTTTTCCACATGACTCTTCCTGTATGTAGGATTAGTTTCTCTGGACTTCTGTTCTTTTCTTCTCTTATATTTTAAAACATTGATCTAATTGTCTTTAGGGATTCAGAGAAGTGGTAGTCATGCCCACATTAAAACTGGTTGGGAGGAGAAATATTCCCTCTATTGTACTGTGCAAGATTATTTTGACTCTTATTTCCACATGCTTTATATGGTATGTGTGCAGCCTTATATAGTGGTAAAATAAAAGTAAGAAATATGACTGCATCAAAAACAGATTATCATCAAGAATTGTGAGAGAGACAAAAAGTGGAATTTCTGTCAGGAGGGAAGAAGTAGAGGAGCTCGACACTGTGGATTCCAACTCCCAAGTCTGCCTGTGGCTGCGAGCGGTGCATGTTTCCAAGATACTAAAACGCCATTACCTTGACCGTCGACATGAAGCGATCAGAGTCATATTTATTGATGAAACTCTCAGCTCCCAACCTGCCGCACTGAGTGTGCATCATACGGCTGTCAGCAGAGCCAGGGCACCACAGCGATGAGTGCTTGTGACATTTCCCTTTCATAATTTATGAAAACAAAAGATCTTGAAGTTTGTAGGACACCAGAGTAATTTTAAAATAGTCTCCATGAAGGCTATATTGTGGTCTGTAAAATAAGCACTTTTCTGGCTTATGGTTTTTAGGAGAATCAATTGCAAACCAAATTAGGACCATAAACACAGCCGTTATTTAAAAGATTCTAATCCTGATGTGAGGGTTACAAGTATGACTGGCTGTTTGGGGAGGTGGTTAATTACCATCACACCAGCGCATAATTCTCTTCATGGTGTGGGATGGTTTCACCCACACATGATTTCACAGGCACTTTATAACTTTAAGACCCTGAAAAGTCACCTAATTATTTTCTTTCTTCAAGGTAATATTTTACATCTGTGAAATTGTTTAGTAGCTAAAAGATGCAAACTAAAAATATTAAGCTATGTGCAAAAGGATTTGCGTTTCCTTTGCAGCAATCCTATTAGATTTGATTGAATAGAAAGTCAGTGATGACCTTGAACTGTAATTTATGGGAAAGCTCTCCCCAATAAGAAATTATCCCCAAATGAAGGATAACAAATTGCATAACACTTGGGATTTTTTGTGCATGTGTGTGTGTGTGTATATATATATATATATATATATATATATATATATATATATATATATATATTTAAAAAGTGGAAAACCTGGACATGTGACAGATATGAATCCATGCATTTTAGAATTGGGTGACTCTGAACTCAAGTTGTTCAGGTATAAATGTAACCAAGAAAAGATTTTACAGGAACTGCAATGAACTGCTTGTTTTCTGATGGTTAGCTGGAGGAGGAGGGGAATAAGGTTTTGAGAGAGAGATCACTGGACATGCCCTGTGATTAGATATGAATGAGAAAGTTTACTTTTCACATCCTCATTCTATTCTGCCTGGGACATCTATGGACCTAACCATGAAATAAAATGTGGGCCAGAACTATATGACAACAAGAACACATCAAATAGTAATATGCTGGGCTGGGGATTTAGCTCAATGGTTACATCGCTTGCCTTGCAAGCACAAGGCCTGAGTTCGATTCCCAACACCAAAAAAAAAAAAAAAAAGTAATATGCCATCCATATATACAAACACCTTTTCATTATTAAAATTAATTTTATCATAGTATCTTCTTACATCATCTATTCCAAACAGGAAACCATTTGTTTCTACTTTACCCACAAGAAAGCTAAGGTAGAAATGCAACAAACATTTCTAAAACTAATTATTCAAATATATGAGAATTTATAAAAATGACGTTGAAGTAATGAAGGGCATGTGGTTCATCTATTTAAAGCCAGGACATCTTGTCCACAAAATGCTCCATGCCCCATCCAAGGGGAACAGCAGGAAACAAAGGTTGCCTTGTGTTGTGTATACGCAACGTGGGGCACACTGGTACTTGGACTGATGGCAGGAGGTGGCAGCAGGTCTTGCTACTCTCTGACGAGCGGCCTGGAGAACATCACATGATGGCCCAGACTGCGAGGTCAGAAAAAGTGCCGGAAATCACCTCTCCTCCCACAGGCTGGCATCCCAGACAGGAAGGGAGTCTGCGGACCCCGTTCTCAGGCTAAAGTCAAAACTCCCCTGCCCTCCACTGATCTCCACCCGGCTGAAGGCACAGCAATGGGGATGTACCTTTTCCACCTGAGTGTGAACAGCTCTGGTCCTCACAACCTGGCATAAAACTTGCTTAGGGGTCCCCAGTCCCTATGTGACTCCTCCCAGTTTCCTGCTGCTAGAGTCCATGTTCATGGGGCTCACCTGTTGCAGATAAAACTGGGAGACAGAATGATGTAAAGCAGGGACATTTTGACCTGGAGGCTCTCTGGAGTTGCCCTTTTTCTTATCCACACTTACATCTTATTTTAGCTCCTAGACATGTAAAATGAGCTTCACAGAGACGATATGAGGATTTGTTGAGAAAATGTACAGGCCACAGGGGCAGGCACACAGAAAGTCCTCAATATGTGACAGCTCCTGATGCCGTCGTTCCACGCATGAGCTGTAAGTGCCCCAAGTGCACATGTGTATGTGTGTGTCCTTCAGGACACGTGCATGTGTGTGTGTAAGTACCTATCCTACTCTCTCCTAGTTCCAAAGTCCTTGGGCCTATTAATCCAAAAGGATAAAGACAATTCATTTAAAAAACGGAGGAAGGAAGAAGGTAAGAAAGAGGGGGGAAAATGTAGAAAGTCTGAGCATCTGATCTCCTCCAAGTAGTGGGCAATCGTTCTTTCACCCTTCCCCTGCACACTCTCCAGACATGGCGGCCCCCACCCAATTTATGCTGTCAGCCCCTCTCCCAGGTCCCCTCCCCCTTATTTGTATCTCACAGCTATGAAGCCTGAGGAGCAGTGTTGCACGGGGCTTGAGATGAAGCCTGTCAGATAGCATCCGAGCTGAAAATTACAGCTGATTAAAGGAATAAAAAACCTCCAGGATCATTTGGTGTTCTCAAAATTGACAAGCTAAGGTGCTACCCCTTTAAATGTCTGGTAGGTCCCTGGCTCCAGAAGGAGCTTTTTCTAGAACCATGTTTATTATAACCCTGAGAAACAGAAAGGAATACACTCACAACCTTTTATGCAGCTTTAAAAGCTTTGTTTTCACTCTCCAGTGTTTTTTAATCTTAACGAAAGCACCAGGAAAGTTTGGTTTGAGTATCAGCAACACGTTTTTCTAACAGAAGTAAAGCTTGCAAAGCAGAGGAAGCAGATGACTGTGAGTTCTGGAGGTGGCAGTTTGTTTCCTGGGGGTTCAAGAATCTGCAAAGCCCTCTTTCCCTTTCTAAAGGGGCATAGGAAATGAGCTCCTTCGCAGAGGAAATAAAACGGGAGGTTGGTACTTACCGACAGTCACACTAATATAATGCTCTCTAAAAAGCCTGCAAGAACCGTATTCACGGCCATTAAATTCAGGACGCGCTGAGAGCTCGCAGCAACGCCGGGCCTGGAGGAGAACAGTGTTGCACGGCCTCAAATCTTCCCACTCTTTACTGTGTTTTCTGTTTGCTGCTTTTTATGGGACTGCACATTTTTATTTTTTTTTTATGGATGTTAAAACATTTATAACTGGACAAGGTCAATGCAAAAAGCTTCGCATCCAAACTGAAATGGTACAAGTAGCCACAAGGGATGGATTAAACCTAGAAGAAACGGAAGTGAATGCTGCAAATGTGTGGTTGCCGTTTCAGGATGCTCACACACGATGCTAGCCCAGGAGAGATAAGCCAACAAAGGGGAAGAACGTGTCTGATCGACTTGTGTCTGAGGCTAGGGTGCTGAGAAGAAGTCCTCAAGGCCCGGGCTGATGACCTCTGTGGACCTGCTTGGGGCCTCTTTCTAGCACATTTCCACCCTTATCTCCTCACCCCTCCATTCCTTACGGGCTACCCACCGGCAGCCTTGTTCTCTGGGTCCTGCCTCACACCCAGACTAACTACTTGTTTTAAAGACACGTGGAATTTTACTTAAAGACAATGACTCTGGGTCTCCTGTAATCTGTAATCTGGTACATGTTTGGTAATCAGTAAATTTATCATTAAAAGATGAGGACACTCATCTCATTTTTTTCTTCAAACATCAGAGTTAATCAATTTATAAATCAGCTGCAAAAGATTATCTCTGGTTAGGCTTCCACCCTATTCTGCAGTCTCTCAAAAAAAAAAAAAATCAATAAGCCCAATGAGTTAACCAGCAGTGTGGTTGGAACCATGAGACAGTAAGCTGAACAGGAGAAAGGAGCGCAGGCCTGTTTAATATGCCAGATTTCTTTAGCCAACGCACAGCAAGAAGGCTCTGAGATGAGCAGGAGGCTGCACTTTGGATTCCACCATTTACTAACTGTGCAACCATGGAAATTCACTTTGCCTCTTGGGTCCTTACGCTTCTCTATATAACACCAGGATGAGCTGACCCGTCCTATTGTCCAGCTGTACTAAAGAGTGCTAGACAAACGTTTAGATTTTTACCTCATTTATCCACCAGTAAATAAGTAAACTTCTATGAAGAATACTGGTTCGACTAGCAAAAGCCCAGCATTCTACTATCAATTTCTTCGCTAATTAAATTAATCTGTCTGTATTTCTTTATCTGTAAAATGGAAAAATATACCAACTCTATTGCTTTGCAGAACATAAAGTTCTGCTTGCCAAAATGCTTTGAAAAATATCAAATGCCAAGCAAATACATAATATTATTATTTCTGTGATGCAATAAAAGTGCTTCTAAAAATGTTCTCCTGATGTCTGAAACTGATATCTTTTTTGCTCCTTAATTAAAAAAAACATGAATATTCATACTTTCTGTGATACATATGAAGTTATCTCCAAAGAGCATTATTCACTCACAGATTTCCCTTTCCAGAATGGCACATCCTCTGCCTATCTTCCTTCTATGATTAGTCACTGACTTTAAGGCCATGTTTAGACCAGGCCTTCAAAAGGCAAGAGGCTCAGATTTTCATCTGTGACTTGAAACAAGGAGCCTGATGGATTGTTGTAACTAGTGTAGTCGATTCAGCAATGCGGTGGTCCCATGACTGGTATCAGAGTGTGGCACCTTGGATCACAGGAATGTTCATGCCCTCAGGAGGATTCTACTCTAAATGTTAAACATCGCTTTTATGCACATAAGAGTGGATTCCTTTTTTTTTTTTTAAACCACAAAACACTTTCAGAAGGATAAATTTGTTTCAGCACCCGTGGTAATTACTGGCGCTATTCCCAAATCCTCTAACATTTACCTGTTGCAATGGTAGATACATAAGGGCTGGAGGATAATAATTTATGCCCAGCTTTTCTCCTCTTTTGACTTTAGTTTTGATATCACATCATGATTCAAAGCTTGGTGTGCCATAAATTTTCTCCAAATGTGTAGTAATTCCTAGGTGCAGTCCAAAGTTATGATTCATTTATACTGGAGTGACAGCATAATACCTAGGTGTCAGAATCCATTAAAACTGTTCAATGTCTTCTGTTTATTTTTAGAACCAATTGAGACTTAACTGATGGTGAAAAATATACAGTCAAGTGTGTTTACTTCACCTTTACAAAGAATCCGTTATAGTCCCAATTAATTTGTTATTCCTGTCACAACAGGTACTGGAAACTTCAAAACTGTCATTACTGTTTCTGCCTTTCTTTCCAGGCCTTGTGTTTATTTTTAACCCTTTCAGAGGTATCTGTCCATTGTAAGCTAAAGATCTTCTCTCTCTCTCTCTCTCTCTCTCTCTCTCTCTCTCTGTGTGTGTGTGTGTGTGCGCGCGCATGTGTGTGTATGTGTGTCTTGGGGAAAGACAGAAGGAGGGAAAGAATTAGAATGATAAGATATACAATAACTAGGGCTGCATATTTTCATTTGGTTAAAACAATAGAGTATGTACACAGAAAAAATATAACCTGATAGATTCTGCACTAGAAATCTGTTGTGTTGCTTCTAAGTGAGATAGTCTCCTTTATGCTAAATAAAAGATTTATTTCAGATTACATGGAGTCTCAGGATAGGATAGACCAGATGGACAGCAGCGAAATTTAAAATATTCTAAATGCAATAGTCATCACCACTGAGGTATGTTTTTCTACATAACAGTGTCTTTTCTTATTATTTCTGAACGTTCAATATATGTAGTTTCTAATGGGAACATCTACAGTGCTTGGAAAGGAATGACTGTTAGGCCTTCTGGGCAAAAATCAGCCCACAACCCTTTGAAGGCTTGAAATCTCATTTTTAGGGAATTTTTTTGTTAACCCAGAAATATACAGCATTCAAGATGGAACCGTAGGATAAGCATGAGAATTATCAGAAATAATATGCACAAGACAATTTTTATCCCCCCAAATTCCATCTGTACTCAAGCTAGGGATGGCAAAATGATTGAAAATCATTTAGACACAGGAATGTGAAAGGACAGTCCATGTGTCCCCAATACTGCGTGAGGAAGCTGAGGGTACCCTGACTTCACTGAACCATGGGGACCAGACTTAGAAATGCTCCTTCCTTGACTTGGCCTGCACCTGAGGGCAGGTGCTGTGAGATTCAAAGTGAGCACACAGAGTGAGACAGTCTTGGTTTAAATCTAGGTTCCACTTCTGGCTTGAATTTGAATTTAACTCTGTGCCCTTGAATAAGCTATTTAATTCTCTGAATCTCCATATTCTCTTCCAAAAACAGGAGTGATAACATTCCCCAAATCCTGAATATGCAATGAGATAAGATAATGTAGCAGAAGCATTCAGCACACAGCTCTA
Source organism: Hystrix cristata (assembly GCA_004026905.1). Taxonomy (NCBI): domain Eukaryota; kingdom Metazoa; phylum Chordata; class Mammalia; order Rodentia; family Hystricidae; genus Hystrix; species Hystrix cristata. Next base: position 28,722 of record PVJO010019576.1, read on the forward strand.
GGCACATGCTAAATTCGAGGTACCCATTAGTTATTAATGATAACAATCGTTATTGCAAACACCTACTGAGGGAAGTAAAAATCTGGGTAACCTGGTGTGCAGAGTTTTAGGGATTCACTGGGCTCAGAACATGCCAACCACCTCAGCTCTAAAAGAAGCAAAGAACTGGAGAAATCTTTTGGGACAGGAATGAAGAATAGGAGATGAAATATGCAGTGGGCTTGGAACAGGGAGCAGAGACGATGTCTACTGGCCGTTCAGGTCAGGTTAGCAAAGAGGGGCTGCGGACTGTACGGCCTCCCAGCCCCCAGTGATGGCCAAAGTGCTGCTCTCAAGTGGTCAGAACTTCCACATTTTCCAGTAAATGTGCCATAGACAGACTGATTCATACAGGAAGACAAAGAGCCAACACTGGCAAGTCAATGTGCACCTCCCCCCCAGCTGATGAGAATTTATTAATGAGTAGATACTTATAACCCACTTCTCTGAACAGATTTGCGATGACATACCATAATCTGTAAGAAAGTAAATTTTAAAAGGGGGACTACAGGAAAGGCAAAATTGGAGTACAGAAAACCAGAGTAAATTCAACATTTGTTACAACTGAATGCAATATTTGACTCTGAACATCTTGATAATCAAAGCAAAAAAGTGCAGTCATTCACATTTTAAGAAAGGAGGTAGCACAGCAACACTTCAGGAAGTCGAAGTATCTTGACATAAGATTCTGGAAGCTGTGCTTCACAAAAGGAAATCTGTAGGGGTAAACCACTCATTGACATAGGCCAAATCTATCCTCTATTTCGAAAATTTCCAACCTTTGCTCAACTAAGAGATATCATCAACCCCCGGTCCAGAGAAGTAATGGAGAGAATATCCCTAGAAGCAGCCAGAGAGATATGGGAGGATGGAGCACAGGTGAAGATAGATTCAGGGCGTTGAGAGAGATGGAGAGAGCTGTAATTGTTCACCTCTTCCCTCCTGGGCTATTCTTTACAATGGCAATGGAACCGCGGACAGTCTGAAGAAATACATAGATGAGGCTCAAATATAATAGACTGTAAACAACATATGCACACAGTAATTACGGTTAATTCACCTTGGGAACTGGACAGCTCTACATGAGAACAACAGTCTCATTTAAGTACAAGTTTTGATAATGAAAAATAGCTAAAGAATATCTAGAATAAGCTAGTGGGGAAGAGATTTGCTTAATATTTACATTTAATACAACCATGGGGAGCACATTTTGGTTTTTATTTTCTGGCCCTGAGGGCCGCCATTGGATTTATTCCCTGGATAGTGACTATAAATACCAAGCCTCTCTTCTCCAGCTCTGAATTTGGCTCTCGAGTCCGGGCTCTTGCCATTTCTAGTGAGATCTACAGCAAAGGTCTGCTTATCTTCAACCTCCTGGTTCAAATCTCTGGCCTCCTTACTATTATCTTTCAGAAACACAAATCTCATCCTGTTGTTTCCTGGGCATAAGGTCCTGCAGAGCTTGCCAGCAGCTACAGCAGTAATATTTCTCAGAATAGCCAAAAATTCCACTCGACCTGAGATTTGGCCTCTTTTCCAAATAAGAGTTTAGGCCCTACCTTACTGCAGTTTCTCAAACTGTACCCCTGCAGCCCAGCCACTCTGGATGCCTTGTGATGCCCCATGTGCAGGATGGCTTCTAATTCCACCCTGTCGTCCTGCACATGCCTGCAAGGTCTCTCCTGCAGGGACTCCATCAACTGGCTTCCATCCCTCAGGACACAAACTGAGCACCCTCTTCTCTGATGGTCTCTGTGACCTGTGGTCCCACCCATCACTTTCCAAACTCCCAAATACAACATCCTATAGCACTTTTTACTTTGCATTGTGATTATTTATAAACACACATGACTTCCTCATTTAATAAACTCTTGAAGAACAGAAAAGGGCCTGAGCACCTGATAAGAAGTATAGGTTCTCAAACACATTGGTTTAATAAATAAATGAAGCAAAATTGACCTAATGATATTACAAACAAATGAGAGTGTGGGGGTTGGGGATTTAGCTCAAATGGTAAAGGGGTTGCCTAGCAAGTACAAGGTCCTGAGTTCTATCTCCACACCCTCCCCCTGCAAAAAAATGAGAGTGTGCATTTGAATTGAGCTTTCAGTTTGCTCTGAAGAAAGAGGGTATAAGCACCAAATATTTCCAGGACAGCTCTGCTAACCATGGGTGTCAGTGCTCATTAGTTGTTTAGAGCCCTTGGGGAACTTGACACACCAAGAGGACTTATTCTACAAGGATCAGGAAAAGTAGCAGTAGCACCTAAAGTCTGACCATCTCTTAGTATACTTGGTATTTCAGAGATTCCTTATAGCTACGTGACCTTGGGCGGTTTGCTTAACTTTTGAGTCTTTATTTTCATCTTTTGTAAAATGGGAATAATTATAGTATCTTGCTGATTGGATTGCTAAGTATTAAACTACCTAATTATCTACAATGGTTTTAAAACAATGCTGACATGTGGTAAACGTTATATGCTGACATTAATCCTACCCATACACACACACACACACACACACACACACACACACACACACACGTTGAAGTCCCAACACCCAGTGTTGATTGAATTTAGAGACAGGGCCTATTAGAAAGTAATTAAGGTTAAGGGAGGTCAAAGGGTGGGGCCCTGAGTTGATGTGATTAGTGTCCATACAAGAAGAGATACCAGACAGCCCTCTCTCTTTCTCTCTTTCTCTTTCTCTCTCTCCCTCCTTTACTTCCCTTCTTTTTCTCTTCTGTTTAAAGAGACAGCAAGAAGGTTACCATCTATAAGCCAGAGAAAAAGCCCTCCGCAGAAACCAAATCAACTGGCACCTCGGTGTTGGAATTCCCAGCCTCCAGAATTGGGAGAAATACATTTCCGTGACTTAAGCCACCCAGTTCATGGCACACAGCAGCCTGAGAAGACTAATAAACTCTGAGTAACCAGTGGCTACTCAAGTTGTTACTTTTCCTATTTGATATCCTACTTTACCACCAAAACTGTCTCATGCTCTTCTAATGGTCTCTGAATGGTCTGCTTTTGCTTGGATAATTACCAAAGTGAAAAAGTCTGCCCAACCCTGTTACTGATATGGCTACAAAGCAAATTTACCTTGGGGGCTTCTCCCAGTAGCCATGGCCATATGTGAGGAAACCAGTGGCATGGCCATTTCCTGAAGTTTCCTGCCTGAGAGCATCAGGGGGTGATGAAGGTTTAGGGTTTCCTGTGTGGAGCAAAATGCCCCTGCTGACAGCAGACTATCCTTTCAATTTTGAATAAAATGAGTGGAAGATAACTGAGAAATTCTGCTCTTTCTGCTTGAGTGAATACCTGTCATGCTTCTTACATCTACTGCAGCAATTAACACACACAAAGCTGTATTTGCTAAGCCAGTGCTCCCCGATGGGGGTGTTAGCTTATACCGGTGAATAGCAAAGACCTTTCTGAATTTTTTAGCAAGCTAGCTTCTCCCTGAGCTCCTGTCCACACAGCCATGGAGCAACTTCTGCATACGCACTCGGCTCTCCCGCCAAACTCTCTTCTTTAGATTTTCCTTCCCTGGGTCAGGGCTCCCTGGCCTTCACCTGCAGACATAACCAGACCTCCTCAGCTCTGCCGCGGATCCTGTCCTTCCCCACGGAGGCCCTCAGTAACCCACAGGCTCCCAGCGCTGAATGTGCTTTGACACCATCTGAGCTTTTTTAAAACGCCGATGCCGGGGACCAAGCCCACGGCAATTAGGATCTGGTGGTTGAATGTGGACGGTGAAGATCTGCCTATGCTCTGCTCTGATCTTGGGTTCCAGTCCTGCTCTAGATCCTCGCCTTGTCTCCCAGTTTCAGTGAATGGGATTTGGTCTCACACCTCTGTGCTCCATTTATCAGCTTGATAATCAGGTTTCTGGTCATAGTTCTCCCGGATGACGACCTGCTTATTCTTACCATCTGCCCATCTCCTCCTGCCCAGGCCCACAGGTGAAGAAGGTCCTGTTGGCTCCCCAGCCTCTGAGCTCCGGGCCGAGGCCGGCCGGCTGGCAGCCCTCCCTGTTCACTCGGCAGCCAGAGACCCTCCGTCTGGTTGGAACGCCACAATGCAGACGCTTGCCTGGCGGCCCGGGCTCACCTGCCTGTAGCGCGTGTGGACACCATGCTGTGTCGGCACATTGGGTTCCTTCTATCGGCTGTGGGATTCCACATCACTATCCTGATCGTACACAGAGGACTGAGTTTGGTTGTGAGATTATTCATTCCTCACTTTTTAGCCTTCCTGCCTCAGTTGAAAGGACAGACAGGAATAAGAAGCGGAATAGCAGTTCTCATTCGTTAACCAACCACTCAGTGCTAGGCACTGTGCAAAGCTTCTTGTAAATGCTAATTCTAATTCCTTAAAAAGCTTGAAAAATAACTAGTAGTGGCTCAGTTTTCCCAGAGAGGAAACAGAGGCACAGAGGTCACTGTCCCAAGTTGCGCCATAGTCAGTGTGAGGACCCTGGTGGAAAGCCAGATGCTCTGTATTCCGAATACAACCTCTGTATAACTTCCTCTCTCTGAGGCCAGATAGGCAGGCTGGGATATAGCTCTAGATGCTCAGCTTCTTGCCAGTTTTAAAAACATTGGCACACTTCTGGATCTTGGGTTTTTGCTGTTCTTCTAGTTGTTAATATATAGTACCCAACACCCATCCCATAATGTCCTATGGTCCTAAGCCACCCGGAAGCTCCAACAGGATCCAGCTCACCATTTAAACCCAGCTTTAGTGCTCTGCATAAATTAAAGATGTGGCTGAGGAGGCCAAACCTGTGTTTGAAGTTAATGATTGTCCTTTCTAATTCTTTGAAGTATGTTAGTGGTATCTTGATTGGAATTGCATTAAATCTGTATAGTAGTTTAGGAAGTATAGCCATTTTCACGATGTTGGTTCTTCCTACCCAGGAACATGGAATGTCCTTCCATTTTTTGATATCCTTTTCAATTTCTTTTTTTAGGGTGCTGTAGTTTTCAATGTAAAGGTCTTTTACTTCTTTTGTTAGATAGATTCCTAAGTATTTCATTCTTTTGTGTGCAATTGTGAAAGGTATATCTTTTGTTATTTCTTTTTCGGTGGGTGTATTGTTTGTGTATAGGAATGCTATTGACTTTT